>BQNB010014400.1:0-37782 GCA_026074375.1 Tanacetum coccineum
TTAACCCTTGTTTGACGTAAACAATAATTTGCTTGATGCCCGTTTACGTTAACTGATTATTTCTTGCTTACGCGATTTATCTTAACGATTTCCATTAAAAACAAACGCGTACAATACAAAAAAAAAATAAATAGTGACTTTATCAACGTCGTACATTGTCCTAAAACACGAGGTGTTATACTAATGCTCGTTGACACATTGTCTTTCCTAATTTTGGGTACCTATTTCTTTTTGGTCTTAGGAATCTATTTATATCCTGAGGGACATTGTTTTTTTATCTACCATTTCCATGCCTTATTTGTGTTCTCATACAGCATCCTAAAGTAACTCTTAGATTTTTGGATAGTGAAGTCTGATGCAACTATTTTCTTATTGGGTGTTGCAACAGATTTGTTCACTTGACTTTTGGGGTTTTTAGTACTAATAGGCACTACTTTAGGCTTCTTAGTTCTAGCATTCACGTCATTGATAAATTTAGAAACACAGGCATCATGATTCGAATTAAACACATATTTTCCACAAGTAACACAAACAACATAAAAAAATTTTGAAGTTACTGACTTTTAAACTGTCATACACATTACCACTTTGTTTACTTATAAAATAAATGAAATACCTATGGTGTGTCTTCTACTTCATCTTCGTAGGACTTCACTGACTACTTCTAGCAAGACCTCTTTCTTTCATCTGATGCTCCTGAAGCGTGGTCTCTAGAAATAGTGTTGTGTAATTACTCTGTTTTAGAGGTAGACATCGGAGTAGTATCCTAAAAGCTCTGAGCAACTATGTGTTTATAGTTGTGTGTCCTAGTTTCAATTGAATACATTCCTTTATACCAGGCAAAATTTGTTTTCTACAACCTTGCTGTTTGAGGTAAAATCTGTGTAGTGACTGGTTTTAATAAACCCTATGACACATTAGTTTTGGTAACCGACTTTGTCTTTAAAAAACTTTTCCTCTCAAGAGAGTCTGAAAAGGAGTCGGTTTGCCTAAAACTGATGGTTTTGGAATCCTTTGAGCATTTGGTTGTCGAACAACAGATGGTTTATCAAACTTAGTTTCCATAGATTTTCCTTTGCATTTCTCAAATGAGTTTCTTTAACTCACTTATGGCAATGTTCTAGTCTTTCAATTAAGTTTTCAAATCTTGTATTTTGAAATATTGTTCACGTTCTTTTAGAAATACAGTTGATCCATTTTGTTTGCAAACTATGTCATTTTTTATTTGTTCTTGACATTGTTGTAAAGAAATTTCAAGAGAAATCGAATGTTATTCAAGTTTAGCAAAACTCCTAAAAAGCTCATTATAAACTTGTTTACTAACATTTTCAGTTTGTTTAGAAAGCTTTTCTGCAAGACATTCACATTCTTTGATTTTATGAAGATACAGACATTGCAACTCAGTATGAGCATCTAAATCAGATAAAGAATGCAAATAAGAACACATAACATCTTTTGAAACACACTCTTGGAGAAGTAGATCATATATATTTAAAAATCAGTTTTGTCGATTCAAGTTCGTCAATCTCTTTTTCAAGTGATTGAACGTATTGTAAATATGCAAACATCTCTTGTTTAAGTTCATTGACAAATATGAAGCTATCATTTTGTGTATTTAGTGCAAGAGGCATCAAACAAATTTTCAAAAGCATGGTCAAATCTTTAGTAGTTGGTGCACGAAATTTATCATATGTATGTTTTTCCCAAGCTAAATCAACAATTTCTTTGAAATGATTTATGTTATTAGTCATTACATTATAAGTTTGTCTACTCTTTCTTATTGATTTCTGAGTAGGCAGAAGACCTATGTTTTTGACAATGTGTGGCTTAGATTTAACAAAAGATTTTCTCCACATTTTTTTCGAATTTCATTTGCATGTGCCAACTGATCAAGATATTCATGTGACGGTGGTTTAAAAATTTCATAAAGACTGTTTTGCTTTGTGTAGTCATATGGTTTTACTAAGTCTTTATTCAGTTTTGATCTATTCTCTTATTCAAGAGTCAATATCTCTTCCCTATCAAGATAAAATAAGTTTGCACGATCACATTTGTCATATGGAATCTCATACAAACATGGCTTTTCAGATTGAGCTTTCTTGAGGTACATAGGATTTGCAAAAGTTGGTCTTTCATTATATGTTGAACCTTTTAGAGCTAACATATGAATGGTTTGAATTGACTGATTTCGTTTATAAACAATTTCATTTAGAAATTTTAGTTGTTCTTCCATCGCAATCAATTTGTCAAGATCTTTTCCTTCCTTAAATTTCAAATCCTGTATTACCTTATTTTTCTCTTTGACAATACCTTCATAACTTGATTTTGTTAAAAGACTCTGTTTAACTAACTCATCATTTTTCTCTTTGACAACAGAAACTTCATATGCTTTTATTTTCAAACCTTCTTTTATGTCATGTTCCTTTTGAGCTAATAGTCATAGAGTTTCTTTTTAATTTACGTTCAAGTGTGTCTTTTTCAATTGTACGATCTTTGAAAATTTTGTACTTCTCAAGCTCAACCTCTTTCATTAAGTGCACCTAAATATCTATCTCGAGTTCTATTAGACTTCTCAAGACTAGATTTTCACTCTTCAAGTGCAGACTTGCACTCTTCTAGTTCATGAGAGAGTGATGTGTTTGCTTTCTTTAATTGCTTTTAAATCTTTTTGTTTTCATCAGTATCAAGTTTTAAATTTGCAACTAAATTAGCAAGCACAACACGCTCATCATCACATTCTTTAGCATTTTGGTCAGCATGATTATCATTATCACACATATTTGATGAATCAAGAATGGCATTACTATCATCCTTTTCCACTACACGTGTGTCATTAATGGGTTCCGGTTGCTCAGAATGCTGTCTCTTATTGGCAAACACATTATATTAAACATCATATTGTACCTTTTCCAATGGCTCAGCATCAGATCCTAATTCTGCAGGTAAGACCTCCTGAATCTTTGCCATAAAACTGCAAGGTGCTTCTAGTTCCTGTTCATCAATTTCTTCATCCGTGTCCTCTAGCCAATCAGCTTGCTCTGCTTGTAATGGAACACCTTTCTCAGCTTGTTTGCATAACAACATCTTTCCTTATGATAAGTGTAATCTTTTGCCCTTTTTGGTTTCCTGCACTCCTTAGCAAAATGCTAAAATTCCTTGCAATTGAAACATTGTATCCCCGTCTGCTGCACTACCTAATTGCCTACAGTCTCCTTAGCCCCAACAAGTGTTACTGTCCCCTGATTCCCAAACTGTCAAGTCTGATTTTCAGTCATGTATCTTGGAGTTGTATCGAGATTCTTGTTTCTAGAGTTTGAAGAAGTTCTGATTTTGTTGTTGGTAGGTTTATAGATCTTTTTGAAGTATTTTGCAATGAGTGACAAGTTTTTCTGCATATCCTTATCTCTCTGAGCTTGTTCTAGATCACTGTCTTCTTCAGAAGCTGACTCAGATGGAGGTATGATTGGTTTGGCTATCTCTTTGCCTTTGTGTCTGGTAGTTGCATGAGATCTGGTTGAAGGTGATTGTTTTGATGGTGGTGCATATGATTTGTGAGATTTTGATGCTTGATAATAAGTATTTGGATATTGTTGAGCAGCAACAACAAGTGCTAATGGATTTGCATTCTTAGCAATCTTCTCGACACGGATTTCATTAACTTCTTTTGGATACTGTTTCAGAATGTCAAAGAGCTTGTGATATGATACTGTGTCCAAGTCTTGAGTCTGTTTGACAATTGTCACAAATCTTGACCATTCTGGTTGAAGTTGTTGAAGAAACTGAACATTCACTTGCATAGTAGCAACTTTCAACTGATCTCTCACCATTTCATTCATCATTTTGTAGAACCTGGAGTAGTATGACTCAATTGACTCTCCATCTCTTGAGATATCATGAGCTATTTTGCAAGCATCAACAGTTGATTAAATTTCATCTCCAATTCCAGTCAAGAGCAAATGAATTGCTTCCTTTTCTGCATCATAATGAGCTTGTTTTCAAGAGTGATATTCGTGAATGTCTCAGGAATTATTCATTCTGGAACTACTGGAGAATCATCTGTTGCAGGTTGTGCTAGAGTTATAATATTTGAAAGTATATAAGGACCTTGTAGGATGCATTTCCTCAAGGCTTTACCGTTTGGTTTTGTATCAACATATCTCATGAAACATGATTGCCATTGAGCATATCTTCTCGTTGCAAGCATTGGTGAGCAGATTACAAGCCAGCGGTTTGCTTGTTTTTAAGGCGGTTTGATCATAGTTTGATAAGTCTTACGGCGGTTTGATCAAAAAGAACTAGGCGGCGGTTTGCCAAATTTGGCGGCGGTTTGAGTAAAGTTTGCCTTTTAAATGCTGGCGGTTTGGTCAGTTTTAGCAGCGGATTGATTTAAATATATGGTGGCAGTTTGCTCTATTTTCAGCAAGTGGTTTGCTGAATTAGTTGTGGCGGTTTGGTGTAATAATGGTGGCGGTTTGGTCACAAACAAGGCGGCGGTTTGCTTTGTTTTTGGTGGCGGTTTGGTCACAAAAGAGGCGGAGGTTTGCTTAGCCTTTGGTGGCGGTTTGGCTTACTTTTGATGGAGGTTTGCTTAATTTTCACATTAACAAATCTCACTTCAATGAACTTTAAACGACAAAGTTAAACCTTAACAAACCATCAACCTAAACCATTAACAAGGACTTATATAAAACACCAATTCCACAACAAACAAACACCACGATCACGAATCGAGACATACAAGACATATATCAACCATAACAACACACCACATAAACAACAACACTTAATCCCAAAACGATCCTGAAAAGATTACTTAACGACAATCGCTAGAGATTAGATACGATGACAAGTGATTATGAAGTGATTGTGTTATCCTTATTGAGATTGAAGTTGGATTTCACAAAGGCGTCTACTTATTTCATCATCGAGACCTTCTTTTATTTTTATCGATTGATGACTTGCTGGAACGTATACAGTTATGATTAAGACTTGGATTATCTAGTTTCCAGAAGTCAATGGGTGGTTGGATGAAGACCTGGATAACTATCACTTAAAGGAGATATGTTGTAGTTCTCAGGTAATCACAGTAGATCGTCGATGTGGTATATTTCAAGAGGTGTTGTAATTCTTATACTTTGATGTTGGGTCTAAGGTCACCATTAGAGTTTTTCTTCTGCCACGTTCTTCAATTAAACAAAAATAATATTAGTTTTTAGGACAAAAGGGGGGGAATTTATAGTAACAAATTTGGGGGATTTTACTTCGTTTCAAGTTGAGAATATCGGGTTTACTTCCCACCAGGTGATCACTACAATAGCTGACAGAATACGAGGTTGGTAAGTTAGCCAGAGAGTATAAAGGTTAAGATGTAATCAGCACTTCTCACGGGTATTTTTGTGCTATTCCAAGACAAAGATACTTCACAGTCTAAGCAAAATATTCAATGTTTTTGTTGACATTGATTCACAAGACCTTGTATCTATACCAACGTGTTCGTGATTTCTTGCTTCAATCTCCTTTACGGTTTATTGAAGTCAAGAGGGTAATGATTCTTTTGTATATCAAGATTTGTGCTTAAGATAAGAACTTCTCGAGTATATAGACGTACACGACAATGATGCTTCCGAGAGTTCGCAACCATCATAAGAGAAAATGCGTACATCCAGGACTTAATTGACATTGATGTTAGCATGTTAACTTCCATGGGGAAGTATTGCGAAGTATTCTGCAAACGTGAGAAGAACAGTTGTTGATTTCTCGCATGCACCCCTGAACAAATATTCACCAAGCCCTAATGACAAGAAGTAGTGGTCGTTAGTGTGGTTTGACTTCTACAAAATTCTGCTGTGCACTTTGATGACAAGTAGAAGATTGTTCAAGCTACATCAATGTTTTAGAATCTGCTCAAGATAGGGATGTTGGTTTGGGGGGAAGTTGATTCAGAAAATTCGACAAAAAGGAGTCTATAAAGAAAGCTTTTCAAAGACATGTTGCATGGATTCGGGGGAAGTTAATCCAACTCATGCATACTACAATGGTTCCTGTACAAGGAAAGACACTAAAGATCCAAGCTGGAGTACAAGTTTCATGGACCAAGAACTCAAAGACTCCTCCTTCAAGCTTTGGAAGTGCCTTTGGAAGACTTTATTGTGTTGTTTTTATACTGATAGGGAACATTGTAAGTAATTACGTAGGTCCACTTTTTAGGGATGATTTTTAGCCCTAACATATGGTGACTCAATCTGATTTACATTTTTCATTTATAGTCGCTGTCGGGTTAGTTTAGCTAGTCAAGCCGGAATTTAAATACCCCTCTATACTTCCATGGAGGGGGTAGAATTCACATTTGTAAATGTCATGAGTGTATGTGTTTTTCTCTTTTCTCTCTGGCACACATACAACTTCCCATTTTCTTATCCTTTCTCTCTAATAATATGGCTCAATTTCTCTTTCATTTTACCATACCTCTAGATCGGTTGTTCTAAGGGTGAATCAAATGTTATCACTATCATCCTTTTCCACTACATGTGTGTCATTAATGGATTTAAGTTGCTCAGAATACTGTCTCTAATTGACAAACACATTATATTCAACATCGCATTGTACCTTTTCCAATAGCTCATCATCAGATCCTGATTTTACAAGTAAGACCTCCTGAATCTTTGCCATGAAACTGTAATGTGCTTCCAGTTTTTGTTCATCAATTTATTCATCTATTTCCTCTAGCCAATCAGCTTGCTTTGCTTGTAATGGAATACCTTTCTTAGCTTGTTTGCACAACAACATCTTTTCCTTGTGATAAGTGTAATCTTTTTCCCTCTTTGGTTTCCTGCACACATTGGCAAAATGCCCAAATTCCTTGCAATTGAAACACTGTATCCCCGTCTACTGCACTACCTGACTGTTTACAGTCTCCCTAGCCCCAGCAACAGTCATAGTCCTCTGATTCCCAAACTGCCCAGTCTGATTTTCATTCACGTATCTTGGACTAGTATCCACATTCTTGTTTCTAGAGTTTGAGGAAGTTCTGAGGTTGTTGTTGGTAGGTTTGTAGATCTTTTTGAAGTATTTTTCAATGAGTGCCAAGTTTTTTTGCATGTCCTTATCTCTCTAAGCTTATTCTGGATCACTGTCTTCTTTAGAAGTTGACTCAGATAGAGGTGTGATTGGTTTGGCTATCTCTTTGTCTTTGTGTCTGGTAGTTGCATAAGATCTGGTGGAAGATGATGTTTTTGCTGGTGGTGCATATGATCTGTGAGGTTTTGGTGCTTGATATACCCGGCCCCCTCTCCGAATATTTATGAGACAAAGCAACAAGTGCTAGTGAATTTGCATTCTTGGCAATCTTCTCCGCACAGATATCATTAACTTCTTTTTGGTTACTGTTTACAGAAAAAATAAAAAATTGCCAAAGAGCTTGTGTTTTGATTCTTGTCCTGTCACACGTTTACTTGACAATAGTCACAAAATCTTGGACCATTTCTGGTTGATGTTGTTTAAGAAACTGAACATCGCTTGCCATAGTAGCAATCTTCCTAAATGATTTCTCATAATTTCATTCATCATTTTGTAAAACCTAGAGTAGTATGAATTAATTGACTCTCCATCTCTTAATGTAAATATGCCAAACTCCCAAAACATACTAGTCTTCATTGTTTGCTTGTTAAGAGATTCACCCTGTTGTAGCCTTTCAATGGCTATCTACATATCATGAGCTGTCTTGCAAGCATCAATAGTTGAGTAAATTTCATCCCCAATTCTAGTCAAGAGAAAATGAATTGCTTCCTTTTTTGCATCATAATGAGCTTTGTGTGTAGGAGTGATATTCATGAATGTCTCAACCGCTGTTCGTTCTGGAACTTCTGGAGATTCATCTGTTGCAGGTTGACATTGAATGATGATATGAGAAAGCTTATAAGTACCTTGTAAGATGCATTTCTTCAAGGCTTCAACGTTTGGTCTTGTATCAATATATCTCATGAAACGTAATTGCCACTAAGCATATCTTCCTGTTGTAAGGATTGGTGGACGATCTCTTGAACCAGCTGCCATGATGTTGTTATGCATTTGACTGTCTGTTGTAGATGTTGTTATTGAAGTAGTCATGATGAATGATTTGTTTGTTATGAAGTGAAAATGATTTTGTAGGATCTTAAGTTGATGTATTGATTGTAATTGTGGTTATTGATGATGAAGATTCTAGTTCACGAGATTTTACAAGTCTTGATTAAACTGAGAAGAGAATTAAGACTTTCGCGGAATTTTACTAAATCAAGAAGAAATTGTGAAAAATAGAATTGTTGTTTGTTGTTTTAGGTCAAATGGCATAAATTGACTAAATCAAACTTTGGATTTTGACAAGTCAAAATGCAAGAGTTGACAAGGTCAAATGTCTTATGAATTGTGTCAACCGTCAGGAATTGACTAAGTCAAACTGCGTATGTTGACAAGTTAAATTGCAAGATTTGACTAGGTCAAATTGTCTTAAGAAGAGATCAAACGTCAGAAATTAACTAAGTCAAACTGCGTAAGTTGACTGGTCAAACTACAAGAGTTGACTAGGTCAAATGTCTTATGAATTGTGTCAACCGTCAGGAATTTACTAAGTCAAACTGCGTATGTTGACAAGTTAAACTTGATAAATTGAAGGTCAAAATGCAGGTATTGACTAAGTCAACTTGTTAAATGATTGTGTCAAACTGCGTATGTTGACTGGTCAAACTAGCTTAAATGGCAACTTATAGACACTCAAACCGCAACTTTTGCCTTTTAAACCGCAACTTTTGCCAAATGATGTCAAACCGTAGTTTTAAACGAATGATGTCAAACCGCAGTTTTAGACGAATGATTTCAAACCGCAGTTTTAGACGAATGATGTCAAACCGCAACTTTTGCTATTTTTCAAAAAAGCGTACTTTTATTTTCGAAAATAAGCTTTTAGATAAGCATAAATAAGTAGTTTTAATCCTTTTTGAGACACTAAAATAAGATCTAAAACATGTTTAACACTTGTATGTCTCATTTTATAGATCAAATACTTCGAATGAAAAGAAAAAAAACTTATGCCGAGACCTAATAAGCTAAAATAAGCATTCGAATAAGCACTTGAACCACAATAAGCAACCACTATCTACCCCTAGGCTCTTGATACCAATTGTAGGAACCTATGATATCATTTCACTTCATGTTTACACGATTCACATAAGAGAGCTGGGAACGGTCGTGCCGTTGGCAAAAATAGTCAAAAAGTGGTGCCACGTCAGCAAAAACCATAACGACACTAGAAATCCTTTGACACCACATTTTGTACGGTATCCGTTGGCACCAGAAAATGTGGTGCCGTTGGTACACATATACCCTACTAAATCATAAAAAGACAAAAAAAAAATTACAAAAAAATTGCCAACGGCGTGGCTGGTTGCAACGACTCCAGACCCAACGGCACGAGGCCTAGAACAGTGCGCCATTGGGTTTTATGGCGCCGTTGAAAGGCGCCAGCCTTTGGCACCACCATTCCTCCCACTCTAAGAAAAAGAGGAAGAAAGTTTTAGAGAGAGAAACTAGAGAGAGAAAGGTAGGATGGTTGTATGCTTGTAAATGTGTGTGTTACAAATGAGAACCAACACCCTCTTCACACTTAGAGAGGGGTATTTATACCACTTAATGGGCCGGCCTTGTAAGTCTTGTTGGGCCGTGGTATTTGTTTCTTGGGTCGGGCTCGAGATTACTTTGGGCTTTAGCTCACAACACGTACAATATTATATTAAATAACAAGTCCGATTCCCGTAACTAGCCTATTACAACATTTACTAAATAAAGACCACGATTCTTTGTTCGACTCAATATTTTATGGCTAACAGCCATGGTCGACCATTTCGTACAAGGGCAGAGTTTCCACCCTTTGAGGCTTCAACGGTCACAATTGATCCTTGGTTATGTAGGCCAAATGGTAACATCCCATGTAAGTAAAGAATGAAAAAATGCGAGGGGCCAGTCTTGTTCAAAGATAACGAGGCGTGATAACAGTAAATTATATAACATACTATATGAACATATCTATTACACATATAAGTTTTACTATTCATAAATCATAAGTATGGTTTTTAAGTTGAAATATAGACTCCGAATAAGCATTATTATGCAAGTCATCCACTAATAAATCTACCAAATGATAATCACCAGATCATATTCTACATTTGAATTGCATCCAGTTCAATATTTTGTCACCAATTGATCTGGTGATCAAAAATCTTGTAACCGAACGGTATTCATGTGATGTGAGATGTTCTTCATGCAAATAGCTGTTAGTTCAGTCTACATAGGGACAGAGCCAAAACCAAATATGATCGGGTGCACAATTTTTTTTAACTATAATATATATGTTGTAATTTTATAACTAGTTAAACCATTAACTACGAGTACGCAGCGGAATGGATCTAGTTTTAGCATATAGATTAACACATATAAATTAAACAAGTAATTTACTAACCTTTTATTTATTGAGTTAAATCAATAAACTAACACCATATCTTAATCTTGAAAACTTAGTGGTTAAGTTACCACCTCTACGATTGCTCACACAACACGTCGAACAAGTACGCAACAAAATTCAGCCGATAAGCATCCGGTCCAACACGCTCGTTGATTGCAAATGGTTCGGACAATAGGTGGGTGTAGTTTTTCCTTTCTTCCCATATGTACCACTCCCTTCCATGGAGATACCTTAAGTAACACTCGGTCTCCAACTTTGAATTCAAGAGGCTTACGTCTCTTATCAGCATAGCTTTTCTGGCGACTTCTTGCCGTTTTCAATCTTTCCTTGATTTGAAAAATCTTTTCAGTCGTTTCTTGCACAATTTCTGGTCCAATAAGCTGACTTTCTCCAACTTCAGTCCATATTACGGGGGATCTACATTTCCGCCCGTACAGAGCCTCAAATGGTGCACACTTAATGCTTGTGTGGTAACTGTTATTATAAGAAAACTCAATCAATGGAAGATGAGTATCCCAACTGCCACCAAAATCCATAACACAGGCTCGAAGCATATCCTCCAGCGTCTGAATAGTACGCTCACTCTGACCGTCGGTCTGAGGGTGGTAAGCTGTACTCATGTCTAGTCTTGTACCAATGCTTCCTGAAGAGCTTGCCATAAGTGTGACTGTGAATCGACCATCACGGTCTGAAATGATTGACACCGGCACACCATGTCTCGCTACAATCTCGTTGACATAAATCTTTGCCAGCTTCTCGGTTTTGTAGTCCTCACGAATAGGTAGGAAATGAGCCGACTTGGTCAGTCTATCCACAATGACCCAAATCGTATCATACCCACTGCTGCTTTTAGGCAACTTTGTGATAAAGTCCATTGCTAACTTTTCCCATTTCCACTCAGGAATTTCTGGTTGCTGAAGAAGTCCTGAGGGTTTCTGGTGTTCGGCTTTAATCTTAGAGCTGTTAAGACATCTGCTAACGTAACTCAGCAATTGTCTCTCTTCATACCAGGCCACAATACAAGTCTCTCATATCATAGACATTCTTATTCTACACCGGATGTATGATTATCTAGATGATATTGAGCTTATCCTATTGATTAATCTCCTTAATCTCCAATTGATGGAAACCAGATTACTGATCAAAGAAGGAAATTTCACAACGCTCGTTGCTAAGTGTCTTTCTAATCCTCATTAGCCATTCAGCTGGGTTGGTTTGAGATCCTTGGAAAGCTTCGCTATGTGCTTCCAAAATCTTAGTCTTAAGTCCAGAATGAATAGTAATACTCATAGCACGTACTCGTCTCGGCTTGAGTCTTTCTTTTCTGCTCAAGGCATCTGCCACCACATTTGCCTTGCCTGGGTGGTATTTGATCTCGCATTCATAATCACTAAGAAGCTCGATCCACCGCCTTTGGCGCATATTCAACTCTTTCTGAATCGCAATAGTACTGTAGACTCTAGTGGTCTGTGTAGATGCACTTTTCGTACCATAAAGATAATGTATCCAGAATTTTAAGGGGCCAACACACTCCGCACCCAATTCCAGGTCGGGGGTGTATAATTATTCTAATGTATCTTTCAACTGTTCTTGACGCATATGCTATCACTTTGCCTTGCTGCATCAGCACGCACAAAAACTTGTTTGATGCATCACAAGAGACCACAAAGTCATCGGGTCGATCGCGGGAGTGCTAACTACAGGAGCATTTGCTAATAATTTCTCCTTCAGGACTTTGGATAAAGCTTCCTGTTGCTTATCGCCCACACATATGCCTTATTCTTTTGAGTCTACAAGGGGAGAGGGCTTTGCGATCTTGGAGAAATTTCAATAATACCTTCGGTAGTACCTGCCAATCCTAGAATGAACGGATTTCTGTTGGTGTGACTCGGGTACTTTCCAGTTCTTGACTGACTCAACCTTGCTAGGATCCACGTGGATACCGTCTCGGGTTGACCACATGTCCTAGGAACTGTACTTCTTGTAACCAAAATTCGCACTTTGAAAATTTGGCGTACAACTTCTCCTTCTGGAGTAAGTCTAAAATCGTCTTCAGGTGGACTTCATGTTCTTCTTCTGACTTTGAGTAGATTAAGATGTCGTCAATGAACACAATTACGAATTTGTCCAAATACGGCTTGCAGACGCGGTTCATTAAGTCCATAAATATTGCTGGCGCGTTTGTCAGTCCAAATGGCATGACTGTGAACTCAAAGTGCCCATATCGGGTTCTAAACGCGGTCTTCGGTATATCTTCCTCTCGGACTCTCAACTGATGATATCCTGAGCGAAGATCTATCTTCGAGAAACAGCACGCACCTTGTAATTGGTCAAACAAGTCATCAATTCTGGGGAGAGGGTAACGGTTCTTTATAGTCAACTTGTTTAGTTCCCTGTAGTCAATACACATTCTCATCGAACCGTCTTTCTTCTTGACAAAGAGCACGGGTGCTCCCCATGGTGAGTGACTTGGTCGAATAAAACCCTTTTCTTGAAGTTCTTTAAGCTGGTTCGACAATTCTAACATTTCTGAAGGGGCTAACCGGTATGGAGATCTAAAAACTGGCGATGCGCCTGGAATCAGATCAATGCGAAATTCTATCTCTCGCACAAGAGGTAAACCTAACAGATCGTCTGGAAATACCTCAGGGAAGTCTCGGACAACACGTATGTCATCAAGCTTTTTCTCATCAGCCTTGATACATGCAAGTGAACGAAGATCCTTTTCCGGCCTCTCGCCTTGAACTTCAAGAATCTTGCCATTCGGAAGAGGAATACGGACAATCTTCTCATAACAATCGATGAGAGCTCGGTGGTATGCCAACCAATCCATTCCAATGATAACATCAAAACTACCTAGCCGGGTTGGTAACAAGTCTATTTTGAACACGTGATTACACAAGACTAAGGTGCAACTACGTAAAATGGTATTAGTTCTAACAACTTTTCCGTCTGCTAATTCGATTTCATAACTAGTATTTAAAGTGGCTGGGGCAATATCAATAAAATATGTAAACACAGAAGATACAAAACTCTTCTCAGCACCCGAATCAAAGAGAATACAAGCGTAGTGATCATTAAGAAGAAACGTACACGTGACCACATTCGGATTCTGCTGTGGATTTTCAATCACCACGTAAGCTCTCCCACGAGCTCCATCATTCTGCTGGTTCCCTGCTTTTGGACACCTGTCCTTGAAATGTCCTTTCTCACCACACCCGAAATATGTCACATTCTGCAAGAAGTCATTACCTGCACCCTGAAGCCTAACTCTACAATCCTTCTTCATGTGACCTATTCTTTGACATCTCTGGCACTTTTGAGGACACGGTCCATGATGATGTAAGTTGCACCGGTTGCATTTTGGTAAATTTCCAGCATAAATCTTTCCTCCAGCTGGGGCTGCAGCATATGCCCTGACAGTTTCTGGTCTCCTGTTTTGTTGCTGGTGATGATTGTTGTTTCTCTGGTTGTCTTCCCATTTCCTTTTATTGCTTTCCCCAATTCTTGCAGCCCTACCCTGAACTGATTGCTCGACCAGTTCACGGGCCATGTTGATTGCCTCATGCAAGGTCGCAGGCTTTGAAGAAGTGATGTTTCCTTTGATTCTTTCAGGAAACCTACGAATGTACTTTTCAATCTTCTTACTTTCAGTGGACACCAATTCAGGACACATCAGAACTAGTTCGTGGAAACGATTACTGTAAGCTTCGATATCATCTCCTTTCAGAGTCAGAGTCCAGAGCTCTTGCTCCATTTTTTCGATTTCGGTTGCTGGGCAGTATTCAGTAGTCATCATAGCTTTCACGTTGCTCCAGGGGATCTGATTAGCATTAGCAAGTCCCAAAGTCTGAACATTTCCGTTCCACCAGGTCAGAGCACGACCCTCGAACGTGCACATAGCAAACTTCACTTTGTCATCTTCAGCACATTTGCAAATTTCAAACACTTGCTCCATCTTTTCGAACCAACGTTTCAGTCCGACTACACCTTCAGTCCCCTTAAAAGAGTGAGGCTTGCCATTCATAAATGTCTTATACGAACATCCATGCATCTCTGGTACAACAGTTCCTCCAGTATTTGTTGATCCAGATCCACCAGTATTGTTTGAGTCAGCTCTAGTCTTTTCATACTTTTCAATGGCTTTGGCCACACGCTTTTCCACTATCTTCCTAACAGATTTCTTCTTAAATCTCCTGGGCGGCATGATTCTGGCAACACAAGTACACAATTCGTTGAGAATTTGTAAAAGTATGCAGAGTTATGGCACATGGTATATAATGGAGGATGATATGAGTAATTATAAATTAATCAGGATAGTCGATATTTATATAATTGATCGATAGAAATAGATATTGATATGACAGAAGATAGACGTAAGAGATCGAATTTAAACCAAGTATTATATATATATAAGATTATATATAATGCAATAATGATAATTAGAAAAGCAAGTAAGGATCGGGGAATACGCGCGCGTGGACAATGCTTGGAAACCTCTTAAATTTCATAAGAATGGTATTGTAGAGTTGTATAGGTTGTATACAAATTATGTATGGATTTAGTTGGGAGGGGGGGGGGGGGGGGGGGGGGGGGGGGGGGGGGGGGGGGGGGGGGGGTTGTTTGATCCCGTGATCTATAGAGGGGGACGGAGAGGAGATTTTTTTTTGTGTTTTTAGCACAATTACACCTATTATAAGAAATGTGTGGTTAATCTTACTAGCTAAAGTATTAATATTCATATAATAACAACAATGACCTAGTTGGTCCAAGAACACGATGAGTGAATTGTGGAGTCTATCGACAATGTCTGCAAGTGGAGGACAAGTTTAATGGTCTTAAGAACATTGTTTAGCAAAGTTAGAATATCTCTTTGAGTTTACTACATACCACAACGCCCTAATGTATACAGGAAAGGTTTTTGATTTAATTTTAAGGTATTGGGTATAAAAGTGGGTATTTTGTTTGAAGCGTAGAAAAGTTTTGGTGCGTCCCGGGTATACCTAAATGGTAATTAAAGCGAAACGTAAACGTTTTACGTATCCAATAAAAATAAAATATAAAAAGTTGATTATTACTTTCGTAAAAATAATATATTGCTTGTTTAACGAAAACTTTAATTCGTTTGGTGTCTGTTTACGCTAATTGATAATTTATAGCTTACGCGATTTAACTTAACTATTATAATTAAAAGTAAATGCGTACGAAAAAAAATAATTATTAAAATAGATGACGTCGTAAATGACCTGAAAATACGGAATGTTACATATGAAACATAAGCCCAAAACCATAAAACTAAGCTTATTCTTTCTTACTATTTCAGTAAGTTATATGTTGATTTTTTGGTGTAGTTTCTGCATTCTTATTAACCAGTCAAGCACAACATCAGGTAATAAAGATTCTTGCTTGGTTTTGTGTTAGTTGATTTCATGAGATGTTGACAATATATTGTTATGTTTGTATACTTTCAGCATTATGTGATCGATACGAGTACTTGGGTTAAGGCGAGTTTTAATACATCGAGTTGATTAATAGTATACTTTATTGATAGCACTATATGATAGGAAACTGATTTTCCGATAATAGCATCACCGTTTCATTGAGAAAACTAAAATTTTAAATGTTTTTTGTATGGATTGGTGATTTAACATGATGATATTTGTATGATGATGTTTGTATATTGAGAGTAGACCTTTGAAGCATTTTGGCTCATTTCGTGCTGCTTTCCCGTTTGTTTCGTGCTACTCCCATTTAAAGCATCCAAAGAGAATAGACCATACATGTTGTTAAGTATCTAGCACACGACACTTAAGTTTTAACATGGATAACAATTATTGTTCTGATGTTTGTTAGGTAACGTTCTTGATGCCGCTGATAGGGAGGTTGCCGCTTTCACCCACAAATTTCAATTGGTATATGTATTTCGTTTTTTTGTTCATACTACTATTTCAATCATTGGAGACTGATTTGGTGTTTTTTTTAATGTTAATAAGAGTTGGATACGATGAAGTAGAAGATTAATGCCAAGGCGGAAAATGTAAATGAATTGGAGAGAAAACTAGACGGCATGAGGTCCGGGCCATCTCTGTAATTAGATTAAATCAGTGTCTCTCTGTGTTCTTTGTACATCATCCATCTCTGTCGGTAAATCAGACGGCAAGTAAAGTTTTATTTTCAAATTTCAGCATCTTTAGTCGTTAGCATTTCCCATGTATATCAACTATTCATCTCGATCTTTTGAGCAGAAATGTATGCAATGCCTTCCTTCCTACCATTTATTCCATGTGGTCTGGGATCAATATTAGACCAGTGGTGGAGCAAATTTATAGTATCCAAAGTGCGACAAACGTGCAACCCCCGGGCTTTTCGCTTTACGCTACAAATGTGAACAGTGGATAGCCGAGGTAGTTTAATATTTTTTTTGATGCTATATTTTGCAATTGGTATTTTGTATTTCCAATAAGTGACCATTTTTGGTAACAAAAGAGTAATCGTAGAATTAATGTTTTTTATGCAGACACAAGGTCAAAGAGTCGGGCAAGAAAGTGCAAATAAATCAATTGGATTCATACATGTGAGATATTTATACCCTTTATTTAACTACAGGTATGTTATTTTATATTTAAGTAGAAGTGGTGAAAATGGGTAGGTTGTGCAGGTAGGGTAACGAGTCAAATGAGTCGGCTAACAAGTTTTTTTTTTAATTTTCGGTTTTGGATTTACTTATTTAGTTTACGATAAGAGGGTACCATACCTAATTATAGAGAAACATTACTAATAGTTGTCCCTCTAAACTATCGGCATTTCCAAATATCAAAGACAGATAATTATCGATTGCCTAATGGTTGCTTAGTTAACAATCATACTTCTATGACAAATCTACACATTTGCTGCATATTCTATTATAAATAGATATGGTCTTATAGTTGGACACTAGCAACTTGCAACCTAAGAACCAACGGGGGTAGAAGCAAGATTCATAAACTAGGAGGAGTATAACCTATGACACTATCACGCTACCTTAGCTCATGGTCGACTCACTACTAGCGATTAGCAATCAAAGTGTGGTACTTGGCATATAGACAAACATACTTCAAATTGTTGTTCTTCGCTTTCCTAAATGAACACATAGTGGGAAGAAAATTCTGTAGTATGCACTATGCAAACTACCTCTCATTTGCTAAACATGTCAACTTAGGTTCTAAACAACACTAAAATTGCACCCGCCTTTTTGTATGAATTATAATTTATCAAACATTTTAGTTGTGGTTATCATTACATTTTTATTATTTTTCTTTCTACAAATAAGACTAGAAGAAAAAATTATCATAGTCGTGATCGACACGCCGACCAGCCAGCAAGAGTAAAAAAAGTCAACGGGTACACCAGATTCTTCTCACTCAAGATTTAACTGCAGGCATTAGGAGCAAAATATATCAACAGCTGAGGGGCCTAAGATCTTGATTGGCTTGGCCAAGTAGAAAATTTATAGGCTAATATTGTGCGGTCACGACACGAAGTAATCAAATAGGTAATAGTTTAACTGTTTAGCTTTCTATTTCTTTTATCATTCCGGGGTGTTTTTTATTTTTTTGCTTATTCTGGGGCCTAGCGTTGTTTAAGAGTAAAGCTTATATGAATGGGTTTTAATGGGGGGGGGGGGGGGTGAACGCAGGGGGGGGGGAGGGGGGGGAGGGAGGCTTGTAAATGACAGGGGCTGCGGGGGGGGGGTGTGTAGGGGCGGATGAAGGGTTGCTAGGAACTCAGAAGGGGTGCTGTGGGTCGGGGATAGTTGTTTTGGAGAGTAAAATGCGACTGTGAGAATGACACTCTGATGAGCACAGTGGGTTGACGTTCTTCGGTTGTGTACTAGACTTGCATGGAGATATTGCTCTACTCTATAAAGATTTCAATTGCGCGTATTTAAATGTATAAATATAGTACAATAACTAGAACGTAATCCAAACAAGACAATAGAGTGGGTTCATCACACAATACATACAAATTGTATGCGGCTTCATAAGCCATAAAAATAGAGCCTTTTGGCTTTTCAATTTGTATTTAAGCTTATAACCCATCAAATAAGCTTACACAAACCATGTTAGCCCAGAATAAGAAAAAAAATATAAACACCCCCGTAACTGATAAAAGAAAATAGAACAGCTAAAACAGATTAAACTATTCAACTCTATTTGCACATTATCTATCGCGTTGAGTCGAGTCGAGAACTTCGCTACAATAGCTAGAGCGACACTCTAATTTATAACTACTACTTAGCGAATCTACAATACAGCCAATCAATATAGGCCTTAGACCACACCTACGCACTATTCAATAGTGCACTTGAATCTGCATGGGCGGTTCTACCTCTCCCGGGGATGCACACACACACACACATACAGATGAATTGGGTGGTAAAGAAGTTTTGCATAGGCGCGGCCACACTGATTGTCTGTGACGTTGCAACGTCGAGCTATTAGTACGATCGACATATTTTTTAGTAAATAATGAATAAGATAGTTTGATCACTATCTGGTCATTTTTTGCAAGTATGGATATGATAGTATTAGGCTGCAACGACTTCTCTTTTGCCATTTATATCAATGACTTTCAATGCCGACGCTTAAACAAACAGAGGTATCAATGGAATATTTTTTGGTTGTTGTTTGAAGTTGTCCTGATGCAATGATACGAGTGTGTTAGGGATTTTTTGTTATACTTGGTTATATGGTTAGTGTGTTTCCACATAGTAGATACATAGTTTCGAGAGTATTATATCTTATTATTTGTGACTTTATTAACATGAGCTTCACTTATTCAAACCAAAAGGGAACATGACCTTCGACTACTTTTAACTTTTAAGTACCTTATCTTTAGGACCTTCACTTATTTAAACCAAAAGGGATCATGACCTTCGACTACTTTTAAGTGCCTTATCTTTATACCTTATTTTTAGATGCATAGTATTTGACCCGTAAAACCGGTTATCTATAATTTATGATACTACATTTATTCAATGGGTGGGATGGGTCAAACCATAAGATGGAAAAAATCAGTTTGGAGTATGGACCATCAAGATCCCTGATGTCAGTAAACTTCTGTTGACAAAATATAATGCCTAAAAACATTATTAATATTTTTCACATCTTTTACGTTTAGATAATCACAATATAAAAACGTTCAATGTAAAATTAACGTAAAACAAGTAATTAGTAATAAATTTTCATTTCGATAAGTTAATAACACTTAAATTGTAATGATAATTAAATGCTTAATGCATTTTATGATCAAAGGAAATTTTTATTCAACCTCGAACTTTTATAAAATGTTGTAAACATTTTTATAAACATTACAAAACATTTTCTACAATTAAAAGAAATGTTTTATTCAAAATAAATATTTTGAAATTTAAAATTTCAGACCTAAAACGACTAGAAAAGTTCCAGAAAATTCCTCCTACACAAAAGACAAACTAGGGAGGCCCTAGCCTAAGGCGGCCCCCTTAATTTTAAGGGGACCGCCCACCTATTTAAGGGGACCGCCCCTAGGTAGACGCTCCCCCAGTTTGTCCTATAAATACTAGACTTTCCCCACTATTTTCTCACCTTTTACACTCATTCTTTCTGCCCAAAACAACCCACATATCCTCTCTAAAATCCTTTGATCATTTAATCATAAAGATTTGTTTTTAAGTGATCCAAGCTCAATTTCTCAAGTGTAAGAGAAGAATACTTTCATCATCAAGTGAAGAAGTATTACACCTTTGTGTGTTGTTGCAATCTTATTGCATTCTTATCATAACTTGTAAATCTTTGGTCAATTTTGAAAAGTGTGTATTTGCTAGAACTTGCGATCTTTGTAAGTATAGATTTAGATCGGGCGACTTACCGATAGGTGCTAGATAGTTGTGATATAATAGTGTTGTGGAAAGAATTCTGAAGTTGTAAAGAAGTCGTGAATTTGTGAATCGTGAACAAGTTGTAAAGTTGTGTTTGTGATAGATTGTTTTCTAGCTAAGATTGAACACGACATTAGCTTAGTGTCATAAATCGGTGTAAGCAACGTTGTGTACGATTTTCTCCGCCATAAGGGAGCTTGTTGACATAGTGAAGAAAATCTCGAGTTAGGTGCTCGGGGAGTGGATTAGGCGAAAGAGTGTGCTTCGATGCCGAACCACTATAAAATCCTCTGAACTATAGCGTGTGGTTTGATTGTTCTTACTCTTATCTCTTGTCTTGCATTACTTTCTCATAACTATCTTATTAATTGTTTAGATAGGTATATTGTTTATATTGTGCAAGTATTGAATTCACATAAAGTCGAATCTAGAATTTTTACGAACACTTTAAAACCTTAAATTAAAAAGCGGTAAACTATTCAACCCCCCCTTCTAGTTTTCCACAATTGGTATCAAGAGCCACGCTAAACAAGATTTTTAAAATAAATTGTATTTTAAAACTTGAATCGATCTATGGAATAGGAAAAATATTTAGAAGAGCAATCTATGCAAAGACAACCACTATTTGAAAGTGATGGATTTATTTATTAGAAAATTAGATTCGAAACTTATGTGAAATCAAAAGATCTAGATCTTTGGCATGTTATTACCGATGGTGATTTTTCTTCCTATTTCAAAAAATCCAACACTAAAAAGGATGAAGTGTACCTTTCATAAACAAAATGATGATCTAAAAAAGAAACTTGCTCTAAAATAAAGAAGCAAAAATGGTAATTTATAATTCCTTTGGCCACGAAAAGTATACAAAAATTTTTAAGTGGCAAACCAGCAAAAGAATTTTGGGATACATTGTTAATCACTCATCAAGGTAATAAACAAGTCAAAGTCTAACAAAATAGATTTTTCTTGTTTCAACAATATGAACAATATACGCTATTCCAGAAGAGGAATCAATAGATAAATGTCTTTCAAAATTTAACACTAGTTAATACTAGTCTAAAAGTCACCTTGATGAAGGTTTTTTCTAGCAAGAATTGTGTTTAGGAAAGTTTCCTTAGGGCATTACATGCCAAAATGGGCGTGGGCAAAAGTTCACGGTGATGTGAGAAACAAAATAATCTAACAACCTAACCACTTGGACTGCACTTATTGTAAACTTGAAAGTTTATGAAGAGTGGATATATGAAAGAAAGATTTCGACGAGGCGTCCAAGGGCAGGAGAAAGAACAAAGAATCTCTTGCCATTAAATGGGTAAATAGGAAGTAGAGTGATGAAGATAGCTCAAGCTCCGATAATGAAGACGAGGGAGTGATGCTATGGCCGGGGTAAGAATGAATATCCAAGAAATTCATTCAAGAGAGGTTAGGAAGATATGAGTAAGACCGACCACAGTGCGTGGGTATAGTGCATCTGGAGAACGCATTCCAAAGAAGATAGAAATATTTGGGGGTTTATGTTAAAAGTGAAATGGGAGGAGGAATGTTTAGAGAAGGTGGCGTCGAGCCAAAACACCTCATAGTGGTGAATGTAGCAAAGGCGCGGTATCGCAAAGGGAGACGAGCCGATCAAAGAGCATTTATTGGGAGGGGAAGCATGGAGCATAGATGGATGAAGATGAAAAAATGGAAAGAGACTAGAAGATAAACTGTCTTGAGTAGCGCCTCGCCGCCCGATGGAAAATATGGCTTAGGGAATTAAACTTGGAACCCGATGAGTGGATTAAGAGAGTAGTGGAAGGCTCAAAACGAGCTTTATCGCGGTAATCGAGAAGTTGTTTTCGCGTTCGCAACAAAGCATACAACTAGGACTAACGTAATCTTTTGGAAGCAACTAGCGTGGTAAAATCATAGGTCAAGGTACGGAATTTTCCTCAAGACTCCCCACAATAATTGAAAATGTTGAGCACGGTAGATAACTTTAACATATAACTTGCTTAGTGGAGGACAAATATGTGATAACAAATGTCAAAGTAATATTTTATCCGGAACACGATAGCGAAACTAATCAAAGACGAAAAGGTTATAGGTAAAGGAATTAGGAAAGGAGGAATATATGTAATGAAACTAGGAAATAAACCAGGAGACAAAATATGCCTTGCAACATTAGACGAAAACTCCAACTATAGACTATAAGAGATTAGGGATCACGCTTAATATCAAATATTCAAATCAGTTAGCATCTAAAGAACTAAGTTAGAAAACCATACCAAACTAAAATACGACCATCATATTTGATGCTTCAAAAAATTAGAAAACACGCTCATGCAAGTCACAGAGGCTAATAATACAAGTTTCAACAAACTAGATGTTAAACTACTTACACATGATTTGTTTGCCCCTCCGCCATAGGAAGATTATGAAGGTAATCGTTATCCCTTTATAATCGTAGATGACTATTCTCGATTCACATGGACTAGATTTTTAGCAAATAAAACCGAAGCCTTCGAAAAATTCAAAATATTTAGCAAAATGATCCAAAACAAATTAGGATGTTCCATTGTATCAATTAGAACGGATCATGGTCGGGAATTTGATAATGAAGTACAATTCAGAAACTATTATGATTTAAATGGGATATCTCACAATTTTTCCGCTCCTCGTACTCCACAATCAAATGGGGGTATAGAAAGAAAAAATCGCACTTTACAAGAAATGAGTAAACCATGTTAAACGAACAATCCATTCCTCAAAAATTTTGGTGTAATGCGGTCGATACGTCAACCTATATAATTAATAGAGTTTTCATTAGACGTATTTTAGGAAAAACTCCATACGAGTTGTTAAGAGGTAGGGAACCAAACCTTAACTATTTCAAAGTATTTAGAAGTAAATGCTTTATTCTTAATACAAAAGATTACCTCACCAAGTTCGACCCCAAAGTCATACGAAAGTGTCTTCCTAGGATATTCTCAAAATTAGGAAAGCTTACATAAAACTACACATAAACAATGAAAGTTGAAGAGTCATTTGAATGAAACTTTCGATGAAACTCCTCCCCTCCCAACCCCCCATGCCCCCCCCCCCCCCCGCCTAAAACATCACGATTGAAAGATGATGAGTTAGTCGAAGAAGCTATTGAGGTTAGTAAAACAAAAATCATAGGCAATGATCTTGAAGACATCTCATTAGAAAATAATCAAATTATAAATATTAAAGAATCTAAAACTCATCCCCTAGAAAACGTTATTGGTAATCTAAATCAAAGAACTCTTGGTCCGTCAAGCTCAAGACAAAAGCAATTTCTTTTGCTTTATTTCCACATTAGAACCTAAAAATATAAATGAGACATTAAAAGATGAAAATTGGGTAATGGCCATGCAAGAGGAACTAAGCCAATTTAAATCAAATGAGGTTTGGGAACTAGTCCCAAATCCCATGGATATGACCATCATAGGAACAAAATGGGTATATAGAAATAAACTCGATGAAAATGGCGTCGTAACTAGAAACAAAGCTAGGTTAGTCGCCCAAGGTTATAATCAACAAGAAGGAATTGATTATGACAAAACATATGCACCCGTAGCTAGACTAGAGTCCATAAGAATACTTTTAGCTTATGCTTGCGCACTAGACTTTAAGTTATACCAAATAGATATGAAGAGTGCATTCCTTAACGGTTTTATCAACGAGGAGGTTTATGTGGCACAACCTTTGGGATTCATTGACTTCACAAAACCTAATTATGTCTATAGACTTAAGAAAGCTCTTTATGGTCTAAAACAAGCCCCAAAAGCTTGGTATGATCGATTAAAAGCCTTTCTTAAATATGATTACTCCATGGGAATGGTAGATAACACACTCTTCACTAAAAAGAAAGACTCCAACCTCATTATTGTCCAAATATATGTTGATGACATTATATTCGGATCAACTTATCAAGAATTGTGTGATGACTTTGCTAAGATTATGAATGATGAGTTTGAAATAAGTATGAAGGGGGAACTAAATTTTTTCTTAGGATTACAAATAAAATAATTAGATGATGAAATATTTTTTAATCAATCAAAATATAAAGGATATTCTTAAGAAATTTGGACTAGAAAACTCTAAGCCAATGAAAACCCCTATGTCTATGGAAACCAAACTCATAAGAGACGAAGAAGGTGAGTTCGTAGATAATACCAAATATAGAGGCATGATAGGTATTCTATTATACTTAACGGTTTTTGCAAGAAGAGTGCAAGAGGCAGCAGGTTGTCGACATCGATTTGTTCTTAGATAAAAGAAAGTACTTTATGTTGTCGACTTCAAGGTGTTAACGTGTTCAAGGGTTTATAATTTTTTAAGGGTTCGTAGTCTTTAACAATTAAGGGGAAGACTATGTCTGCTTGAACGTTAATAAAAGGTTAATGCTGCCAAAAGAAAAGTTAATACTGCTAGCCTTATTTTTGAAGACAGTTTATGTTGCTAGCAACTAACAATGATACCTTAGTGCTGGCTCGTAGATGATTATAATGCTTGATTACACTTAACTTACTTGCTGTCAAGCATTTTTGTATAAATACTGCCAAACAAGCTTTGATTAGTGCTTGCCATGGCATTAATACGCTTAAGCCTTATTAAAGCAGTTTGTACTGCTTGAATTGTTTATGCTGCCAGTTTGTATGATGATGCTGCTTCAATGAGTTAATACTATCACATATTCATAAGGCTGCCATCTGCTAGGTTTGATGAAGAGTAGTAATTGCAAGTGTTGATGCTGCCAAGTATGTACTTAATGCTGTCAATATTGTTTATACTGCTTGGTGATTATTAGTTAATACTGTTTGAGCTTAAAGGAAGATACTACTGCTGGTTGATACTTACAACTGTTGGGTATATCCGTTACTACTGCCAATGGAAAGTTTCTGCTGATCGACATAGTTTCAATTGTTAGTCTTATCCGATATCGGTCAAAGAGCAGTTTTGGATCTTGGTTGTCGTATAGTTATTGGACAACACACACATAATGTTTTTGGATTTGGTTTATTTGATCTTAAAAGATTTTAAAGGCTCGTATTTATTGGATTAATTGGTTATGAAGATGATTAATTATCATCTATTTAAAGGTAAAGTGGAATTATTTGGGTTTGTGTTTTATTATACCTTTTAGCAAGAGGTAACTTGTTAGTGTTTTCAATGCTGTGATGAAGAGTTGACAAATCTAGCAAAGGTGTGTGATTTACAAACTTATGGTGCTTAATGCTCACATTTGCTATCACTTTAAGGAGTTATGTTGTTGTGCTTAGTGTCTCATATAGTTGAGGATTTTGTCAAGAGATTGCGGTCTACTTATATTTTGGTCTTGGTATGAGTTTAATGTCACGTGGATAGTACAAGATATAAGACACAAGTTTGGGTTGTTATACTTCAGCATCAAATTGGTAATACTTAGTTTTCTTCATCAGTGATCATTACATAGAGCCTACAGAATTAAAGATTCAATAAATGGTTAACATATGGGTTTCAAGGGAAGCTTAATGTTAAAATGTTTAACCATTTATATGTTACCTCGAGGTGAAGGTTTTTACTACTGCTAGTCATTATTACTATTGCTAGTTTAAGTTTCTACTGCTCAAGTTTATTTATCTTAAGGTGCATCATGGAGGGTAATTTGAGTCATTGGATGGCTGGATTAGAAGTGTGATATTGATTTGTAGTGGTCAAGATCAAAGTTGCTTATATTCATATGTTCCCTATTTTGATTTTGACAAAAAGGGGAAGAAGTCGTTAATAAGGTACATTTGGAAACTATAGATCCTTGGTGTGGGGTATGGTATAAAAGGAAATCAACTATAGGGGAAGTTTGAATTCATTAAGGAGATCCAATGATCCTCAACATAGGGAAAGCTTTTGTTAAAGGCTTTATGATGAAGTTCATACAAGAACATGTTTGTTTTGTCATCATCAAATAGGGGAGATTGTTAGGAATTATAGATTTGATGAGACAAAAGAAACAAGTAATGAAACAAAAGGATCAAAATTGTCATTAAAGAATTCTACAATATGTAAGAGAATATTGAAGATTCTAAAGATCTCCTTAAGAAGATAAAGATAACAAAAGATATTCCTTAATGTTTAAAAGATTTAGTTGTCTAATGTTTATCTTCCTTTGTAAGTCTTGGACTCCTTATGTTATAAAAGGAGGTCTAGGCGTGTAGTTTTGATGGTGTGCACAATACAATGTAGACGTCTAAAGTTTTAGAAGTGTTCTAGGCGTATGGTTCTTTGTAAACGCCTAGAGTGATAGTTAGTTTAAGCCTCAAGGATCATTTGATTCCTGTTACAGTTCATATGATGTAAACCATTCTATACTGATCATATAGAATTGGGGCTTGGTGGAAACGTATGGTAATAAATCTTGTTCAATAACTTTGATTTGTTCTTATTCCGCTGCATATTGTTATCAATGTTATTGTTAATCCTAGATATAAGATCTGAAAAAATCTGAGCTATAAACGATCCAAGAACTATCAGGGTGTATTAGTTCTATCAAAAGTTGGGTAATTGCTATGCAAGAAGAATTAAACAAATTTATATCACAATGATGTTTGCGGGGGGGGGGGGGGGGGGGGGGAGAAGTAGTACCTTCCCTACCCCTAAGAATATGACCATAATGTTAGTATGGGAAAATACGCACACACACAGGATGGAGAGAGCGGTGGAACGTGTCAAATAAGCTTTGACGAGAAATTTTGGTGGAGACGTGAGATCTAGAAATAAAGCGAGAGCTAACAGCCGGATTCAAGGGTATTATTATTATCTCTCTCTCTCTCTTCTAGGAATTGATTTATGATAATCACACACGGCGAGCGCGCGCGCGTACTACACTATCCAATCCCATACCATTCCACAATACTACTGACTAACTTATGCAGGCGTAATAACTTTAAATTATTCCAATGGATGTTAAGAGGGCATCCCTTGAATGGTTTTTTATCATTGAGGAGGTTTATGTGGCACAACCTCTAGGATTTATTGACTTCACGCAAAACCTAATCATGTTTTAGCTAAAGAAAAGCGGTTTTTTAAAATTTATTTTTTTTTTTTTTTTTTCTTTACGGACTCAAACTAGCTCCTAAAAAGCGTTGGGAACGATAGATTTAAAAGCTTTCTTATTAAAAATGATTAAAGGGGTAGTGTACATGGGAATTGTAATAATCAACTCTCTTTAACTATGAAAAGGACTCTAAAACCTCATCATTGTCCAAATATATACTGTCGATGACATACTATCGGATCAACTTGTCAAGAGTTTGCGATGATTTTGCCAAGATCAAGCACGCTGAGTTAGAAATGATATGGATGGGGAACTTAATTCTTCCTTAGGATTACAATAAAAATAGTTAGAAGAATGGAATATAACTTTTATCAATCAAAAATATATAAAAAAGAAAGAAATGCTTAAGAAATTTGGATTAGAAGACTCTAAGCCAATGAAAACTCCTATGTCTACGAAAATGAAACTCATAAAAGACGTAGAAGGCGAGTCCGTAGATAATACCAAATATAGAGGTATGATAGGTAGTTTGTTATATTTAATGGCAAGTAGGCCTGATATCATGTTTAGTGTTTGCCTTTGTGCACGCCTCCAAGAGGATCCTAAAACCAACCTCTCACCTTGAAGCGGTTAAACGTATCTTTCAATACATTAAAGGCAATACGCACTTAGGATTATGGTATCCTAAGGGGTCTGACATAGAAACTTAGTAATTCCGACTCTGACAGTGCTGGGCAGATTATGTGGATAGAAAAAGCAACTAAGTATATTTGTACGTTTTATGAGATGTTTTTTTAATCCATCCTTAGGTTCTTTTGAAGAAAGAAACCTGGCTCTTGTTTATTTTCCACTAACCGAAGAAGAATAGTAAGCGCCAGAAAGGCAGTCATCAAGCACTATGGATGTAAAACAAGCTCTCGTAGATTATGGTATTAGTTTAGATGACATTCCTATAATGTATGATAACAAAGGGGCTATAGACTTAAGTAAAAATCCCGTACAACACTCTCGTACAAAACACATTGAGATTCGTCACCATTTCCTTCGTGACAATGTTCAAAAAGGGAATATTTCCATAGAAAAGGTTTCATCGGAAGATAACATTGCCGACATTCTAACTAAACCCCCTAAACGTGAGCCTTTTTAATTACTTACTCCTTGTCTAGGAATGATGGAAAAAATTGATTAATTAACTTATTAAGTATCTATAATCACCATAATTGAATAGAACTTAATTCAGAATTAAAAGAAACAAGAACATTGAACTACAACCAATACCCAACCATGGGCCAAAATCAATAAACTAGAAAAAATACAATTGTCCGATCGGACGGCCCCTTTAGCTCTTAAAGGCGGCCCCCTCAGTGGATAATGGGTCCGACCCCGTAACATAAGGGACCTGGGAGTCTCATCTGAAGTCCGTAATTTTTTTTCTTTCTTAAATCTGAGTCTAGGATTCTATTTTGCACAGAATCAAAGATTGGGAATTTCTCAAAAATTAATTTTTATACAAAATTACGTATTAGTAAATACTTACAAACCTCAGTTTTGCCAAGGTTTAAGCTTCACGACTTGATATATATATACATATATATATATTATATAAAATATAATATATATATATATTATAGGGATGGGGTTCCAGGGAAAACCAATATTTTTGCTAGAAAACCCAGAATAACCAAAACAGATGCCCTAAAAAAATCAAACAGATGCCCTAGTTTTTAAGGGCCTCGTTTGTTTTTTTGGTTTTTACAGACGGTAAATCAGGCCATCTTTGCCTGAAAAAGATATTTTTTAGCCTGAAAAATTAGGGCATCCTGTTTGTTTTTTTAAAGGGCATTGATTGTTTTGTTTTTCTAGGTTTTCTTTTCTGGTTGTTCCACCAAGATAAGGTTTCTTCTCATGATCCATCCCTATATAAATCTATATATAATAATCTATATATATATATATATAATATATATATGGAGACTTTATTTTAGCATCAATAAGAAGGCGTGCATACTAATGCACACCTTTTAAACAAATAAAATTGTATTTCCCATTTCCATCTAATTCTTTAGAACAAATATATTTTTTTAAAACATATTTGTTCTTTTAGAACATAATGTGCAGAAATACAATTATTGAAGGCGTGCATGTATTGTTTTTTGAATAGTTCTCCCAAGTTCTTCGTCACTTAATTAGATGCCGAAAATAATAGTTACACCTATATATATATATATATATATATATAAATATAAAATATAATATATTATAATATATATATATATATATATATATATATATATAGTCCTAATTTATTTCTCAAAATCTTCCTCATGACTATGAGTTCACATGAAAATCTCTTTTCTCATACTATTGTTGAGATATGCTACAAACATTTTTCCATTCATGGGCATAATGATCTCACACTTGTTGCCGAAATAATAAACCAACATATATTTTCTCGAACTATTGATTGACAAAATTAAATCAAGGAGCACTTTGATTCATTCTTAGGTTTTTGTTTTAGAGTCGAAATAATCATCACTCCACATTTGTCGCATATAGGCACACACTAGGATTATAAATACAAACACAAGTCTCATGTGATGTGTTTACGACCTACTTCTCTTGTTTAAGAAATTTTATGAAGTACTAATTCTTAGAGGCATAAACAACTATTATTAATACCCAATTAATATGCTTCTTAATAGTTTAGAAAATTTTTTTTTTTTTTATTTGCCTCTTTGCATGCTTATTCATATATTCCTTGTTTTGCTAAAATGTTAAGTAGAATAGGCTTGAATATGCTTATAAAAAAAATAGATTTTTTGCAAAGCTTTATTCATATATTCTTGCTTGCTAAATGTTATGTGAATTATTCTTGATTGCTATAAAAATTAGGACTTGTTGCAATATGGCCACAAAATAGGCCACCATTTTACCATTTCTTGCAAGTAAACAAAAAATTGGACATCTTGGACATTCCAAGGTGGCGGCCCCCCTTTGCTCAAAGGGGCGGCCCCCTTAGTGATAAGGGGGGCGACCATATAGATAAAGGGGTCAGCCATCTGATGCACAATTTTTACTGTTTCTTTTTGCTTTTTGACCCTCTTTCACCTAGACTCAGCTATAATATTCCTAGACCTCACCACAATTCTTAGACTGGTTTTTTCTAACATGTCCATCCATCCTTAACTATAATCATCCCACCTAGTATAAATCAACCCTCTTCCTCACCATAGCACTACATTCATCTTGTTATCGTGTCTCCTCCAATGTCTTCCCTTTACAAACCTTCCCGTATGGAGAAAGAAGTTAAACTATTGTAACACATCCAATGAGGTTAATGTTAGCTTACCTACACCAATGCCCAAACCATAATCTCCTCTCAAAGAACCATCACAAGAAAACCCGTCCTACTACTCATTCAAATGATGATTCACTACAATCTCACTCACTTCCACTTGGTGATTCTGTGACACTAATGTTGGACAAGCCTCTCAAACCACCATCGAAGGTGCAAACTCAAACACAATACTCACAACAACCCTTCATAACCCCTCACTTACACCCCCCGCCCCCCCCCCCCCCCATCAATCCACATGATCTATTGGTACTACATGCTCAAACTACCATTCTTACTTCAAGGTGACAACCAAACTCAACCTCTACCACCTCTATCTCTAAGTAGAGAAATGATCATTGATGACATTAATCAACTCCGAGAATTATCAAACCTTCTAGCTATGCACCTTTCCTAACGTAACACTCCCTCATCACCTTATTCTCCAAACTTGCTTCACACCCTCAACTTAAATCAAGTTGAACAACATGTTGGCTATTGTCCTTGTTGCATCTTTAACCAAAAACAATTTCTAGCCTTGAGTGAAGATCTCAATTGGATTGAATTTCTTCTCACTCGTCTACAACCACCAATCCAAGTCCAACGAGACTACCCTCCAACAACCACCTCTGCTCCAAACTCTCCGCCAACAACCAACTAAGCATATTACATGCTTACCTTTTCTCGCTTTCTAATAAATGTCCAACCCACTCCTTTTGCAAGCAAGTCTAATGGTTTCCTATAACAATCTAGGAAAATTAGGACCTTTGTAGTTTCAATTTATGTAGAATGTATTATTATGCTTCAAGCATAATATCTAGATTTGATGAATGCATGATGTATGATTGTGTTTTAAACACAATTTCTATGATTCAATAAATGACCTTTTGTTTGATTTTTCTTTATAGTTTTATATCTTATATTTTCTTAATATATATTTGTGATGGTTGGTTTACACAAATAACTTGACACTTGTCAAACATTATTGATATGTTTAATTATTTTTCCTTTGTCTTTTGCTATATGTTAGAAATCGTTGTCTTGTTCTTCTAACTTGTTTTTGTAGCAAAGTTTCCATAGCTCGATTCCTTGGTGCCCTCGAACAAGGGAGAGTACACATTAAGGGGGAACGATTATTCCATTGATTTTATGCGTATTAATCGATGAAGCCTTTTTGATTCTACAAAAAGAGGGAGAAATAGAAATAAAACTCACTAAATACTTGCTTAAAAATAATTTTACATTTAATGAGTTTAGATTTTGTAATCATCAAAAAGGGGGAGATTGTTGATAGAAATAATGCCTAAAAACGTTATTAATATTTTTTGACCTCTCTACGTTTTGATAATCACAAAATGTAAAAACGTTCAATGTAAAATTAAACGTAAACAAGTAATTAGTAGTAAATTTTCATTTCAAAAATTTAATCACTTAAAGGTATGAATAAATAAATGCTTAATGCATTTTATGATCAAAGGAATTTTTATTCAACCTCGCATTTTTTTATAAAATGTTACAAATATTTTTATAACTTTTACAAAACATTTTTCACATTAAAAAAATGTTTTATTCAAAATAAATATTTTGAATTCAAATTTTCTACCTAAAACGGCTAAAAATATTCCAGAAAACACCTCCCCTGGAAAAGACAAAAAAGGGAGCGTCTTGGCCTGGGTAGCCCCCTTAAATATAAAGGCGGCCCCCTTAGTAATAAGGGGGCCGGCCAGACAAAAACGCTCCCAGCTTTGCCTATAAATACTGGACTGTTCCCTACTGATTTTCTCACCTCTTGCACACACATTCTTTCTGTTCTAAATCAGTTTATACATTTCTTTCTTTCCTTTGATCATTAAATCATAAGCCTTTGTTTCCAAGTGATCCAAGCTTATATCCTCAAGTGCAAGAGAAGAATACTTCCTACCATTAAGTGAAGAAAGTAATTATAGCATATGTTGTTTCCTTGTAACTTGTTTGCAAACAGTATTAATATCTTGTAAATTATTTGTGTACATTGTGAAGGTGTGTATAGTTATTAGATCGTGGTGATCATAGGAAGGTTAGTTAGATCGTGGTGATCATAGGAAGTTTAGTTAGATCGTAGTGATCACAAAGAGTTTAGATAAATCAGGGTGATCGTGTTAGTGTATTGGTGAAGTGAAGTCTTGATAGTGCGGTTAGTATTTTAGTCCTCAAAATACAAAAGGTGTGGTAGATTGGTTCTAGCTAGGATTAGAACTCAACATTTAGCTTAGTTTTAGAAATTGGTGTAAGCTTAGTTATGTACAGTTTTCTTCGCCTAAACGTAGATTGTTGACATAGTGAAGAAAACTCCCGATTTGTGCTCGGGGAGTGAGTAAGGCAAAAAGGTTCTTCGTTTCTGCACACTATAAAACCTAGTGTTTGTGGTTATCTTTCTAACTCTCATCTCTTTTCTTGCATATTTATTCCATATCTTGTTATCACTTATTTATTTAGTTGTCTTGTTCATATTGTGCACATATTGAATTCACATAAAGTCAAATCTAAGTTTGTATAAACAAACCATACATTAAATTAAAAAGCGGTAAACTATTCAACCCCCTTTCTAGTTTTCCACAGGACATGCTTGATAACGAGCACAAACAAAGGTGGCAAAAGCAATATCTGGTCGACTGGCTGTTAGATACATGAGCCCTCCAATCATTCGACAATAAGTCATTTGATCAGTAGGAGTGCCTTGTAAATCAGCATCCAGTCTCTCAGTGGCCATAAGTGTGCTCATGGAGACACAATCATCCATACCATGTTTTTTTAAAAGCTCAATTGCGTATTGTGACTGACTAATGAATATGCCATGAGGTGATTGATGAACTTAAAGTCCTAAAAAGAATTTTAGTTCACTAATCATAGATATTACAAAGTTATTTTTCATAAGATTTGTAAATCATTTTGAAAAATCCAGATTTATGGAACTAAAAATGATTGTCATATGACAGTATACTTGAAAGCGACGCGGCTAACCAGACCCCTATGGAAGCAAGCCCTGTCCCTCCTTCCTACTGACGTCTTGTAAACAAAGTCGGGTCAACAATACCTTTAGTGAAATTATGTTCAATTAGGAATGAAGATAGTTTGTCATACCATGCTCGTGGAGCTTGTTTGAGACCGTAGAGTGCTTTCTTTAACCTGTAAACATGATCGGAAAAATATGGATCAACAAATCCATCAGGTTGGCTAACATAAATTTCCTCTTTCAATGGACCATTAAGAAATGCAGTCTTAACATCCATCTAAAAGATTGTGATGTTTTTATGTGCAGCAAAAGCAACGAACATCCTGACGGCTTCAAGACGAGCAATAGGAGCAAAGGATTCCTCAAAATCAATGCCTTCTTCCTGCTTGTAACCCTTCGCAACAAGACTAGATTTGTTTCGAATAACAATGTTGTATGGCATCACTTTATTCTTCCAGATGCGTTGATAGCCAATATATTTCCTTTCCACCTGGTCCTGAGAAACTATTCCCATACATCTACCTCTCGAATTGATGCAGCTCATCTTGCATTCATTCTATTCAACTATGATCTGACATGGCTTCTTTGATATTCTTTGGTTCAAGAGTACTGATAGTTAATGCATATATGCATAACTCATAATCAGTGTGAAGTCCATGTCGAGTCATCACGGGTTTAGATGGGTCACCAATTACTTGTTCCAAAGTATGAGCTTTAGTCCAGATATGTATTGAGGGTTGTACTTGGTGGAACTCATGCATATTTGATAGGTCTAGAGCTGTTGTTGATGACTTAGCTTCTTTAGAGTCTTCTTGATTTAATTCATCAGCCTCATTTATGGATATTGGAGAAGTTTATTCATCAGATGTAGTTACAATAGGAGGAGCCTTGTGTTGTTTAACTTAATTTTAAAGTGTCAAGGTGAGTCCCTTTATGATTTGTGAACTTGTGGTGTAGCGGAAAAATTGATTGGACACCCAAAGATCTCTTCTCAAAGTATTCTTCATACGTTGGCCCGAACAAATTATCCAAGTCCTCTTTAGACAGAGTATTCATGATGAATCATCATGTATGAATCGTTGAGAAACGGGTTCTAAACTGTCGTGTTTAGGAGCCATAGCTGTAAGCATAGTTCAAATTTGACCATGGATTGTTCCCATATTCTTTGTTGGTATGGCGATTTATATAGTCGAAACCCTCTGGAGGTTTATGAATATCCAATAAAGATGCCAATGTCTGCTTTCAGTTTCATCCTTCCAAGGTCTTCTCGATCATTTGTTGGATAACAAAGTGAGCTGAATACATAAAAGTACTCCACATTTGGTTTTCTGCCGTGAAGGAGTTTATATGGAGTCTTGTTGTACCTCGTAAGAATGATTGACCGATTTTGAGTAAAGCAAGCAGTAGAAATTGCCTCGGCCTAAAGAAATTCTGGTAATTGTGAAAAGATAAACATTGTGCGTGCAGCCTCGACAAGAGTACGATTGCATTGTTCAACAACACTACCGGCGCCAAAAACTTGATGTGTGTTTTCTACAAGCTTTAAATTTATAATAACTAGAAATACCGATTTTGACTAAAAACACAACATTCGGGCAAGTATACCCTATTCGAGTGTAATATAGTATTGGGTAAGTCCAGGTCGTTCCACGGGATTTGTAGCAATTCACAGATTGTTTATCAAGTAACAAAGCTAATTGATTGTCACGGATCAAATAGCCAAAACGTGTGTATAAAGTAAGCAAGAAACAAGACATGATCCACATAACATAATAGATATAGATAGAGCAAGACTTTATATAAACAAAGCATACAAGTCATATATGATGGGTAATCATAATAACAAGCATATCTACCAATGATAACATAGAATCCTTTCGGCCTATATACTACATCATCACTAGTGCATTAAGAGTGGTTTATATCAAATATGCATATATATGAATTCCTCCCAACCCGGTCGGTCAACATAAGGAAAGGTCTTAAACATTATTCTACTTGGTTTATTTATCAATTTACCACACAATTCTCACAAGCATGATATTGATTCATATGGCCAACATGATTCAAAATATATCAAGGCAATTAATCCTTTCGGCCTATTTCAATTGAAAGATATATCAAGAGATAAACAATGATCCAAGTAAATTAACATCGAATTCATAAACATGTATATTCATAACTAATAGCAAAATCATCCAAATATTATTCATGTTTCACATATAAGAAGCAAAGTAACAATACCAATATTTCGACTACAACAACCATCAACCCAAAACTAGTAGTTCCATAATCCACCAACCAAATGCTACTAAGATAACCCAGAATATACTATGTAACTTTTGGAAATCCGTAACATATCACCAAATGGAGTGTTTGGTAAAAAGGTTTATGGTGATGATCTTAAGAGAATTTTGTGTGAATCCTCCAAGAATCAAAGTGATAAGTTTTAAGGTTATAGAATTGATGGTATATGATCTAAATATGGTGTAGAACTTCTGGAAATATGTGTTTTAGTAGTGGTTTATGATTGAGAGTGGTGGTAGCGTGGCGGTTTAGAGGGGTGTTTAGATCATTGGGTCCAAAGACCCTCACCACTCCTTCCTCCTCTCTAAAGGCTATAGAGATTTTGTGTGTATAAGATAGAAGTTTGTGTGTGAGATGTGTTTGATATGAGAGGTAAAAGGGGCTTTATATAGGCTTTTTCGGGGCCAAAGTACCCCCCACTTGCATAAAAGTATGCAGCACTTTATGAGTTAATGCACTTAGCATTGAATTGCATTTAATTCTCTTTAATTTCATTTTTGATGGAAAAGTGCGCCCCACTTATTTCAAAGCGCGCCGCACTTTGGGTCGTTTAAGCACATGGCCTTTTCCAAAGTTGTAGATAATTGAATTCTCTTTCCGTGGCCACTTGAATCAACTAAAACGGAGTTCGTATGACCGAGTTATGGCCAAACCAGTGAACAAGTGTCGAGAAGCATTCAGCTTGAGTTATTTCTTCATTTAAGCTTCAAATCTTAGTGTTTTCTTTCGTTTTCTTCCACGACATGTTCCAAGAACCTACAATAGTAAATATACTCTATTCTATATCAAAAGTTCTTATATTTAACCAATTTATATATATATAAAAGCATTGATAACGCGTATAGAAACATGTATAATTTGAGCGTTATCATAATGCATTTAAGCTAATGAGACTTTTAGTTTAGCTTAAATTTGTGCTTAAAAGTCTTATTAAATTTGTGAGACTTTTAGTTTAGCTTAATGAGACTTTTAGTTTAGCTTAAATTTGTGCTTTTTGAATTGTTCTCTGAGTTAGCTGTTTTGATCCTTAAATTTAGTTAGCCTCTAGTGTTTCCTGTTCAAATAGGTTGTTAAATCTAGCTTCCTTACATCATTAGCTTCTAGAACAATTTTTGGTTTTGCATTTGAGCTTAAATTGAAGTGTGTGCAAGTGATTTAGTAAAAACAAGCTTTTAAGCTCTCAAAGTACCACTTTCTGTGGTCAGCTTATTCAAACAGCTTTTGAAAGCTTATTTTATCACTTTTAGCTTATATTGTTTTAATTAAAATTGATCAAAAAGTTGTCCTCTTTAAGTTGTAGCTTTTAGATTTGAAAAAAAAGTAAAAAGATTGTAAGCCAACCTTGAACCCGCGACCTCAAGCACACAAACCCTACACCTTAACCATCTGCTCTATTGGGACAATTCATTATCCCTTCATTTAATTTAATTAATAAAGTCACTTTAGTTTAGTTTGGAATTTAATAAGCCGTAGCTTATCCAGCTTATTTTAGAGCTTATTTTATTAGCTATAGGGATGTTCTTATTTTTTCTAGATTCCTGCTAGTATCTAGGACTTTTCCTAAAATTTTCATATTTTTCCATAGTCTAGTTTATTTTTTAGATTTTTTATAAGGTTTAAATTTTAAAAAATACATAAAAAATAGAAATAATTTTCAGAAAAATACAAAAAAATAGTTTTTATTTTTATAAAAATTATTTTTAGTTTTACATTCTGAAAA
>BQNB010014400.1:38885-75193 GCA_026074375.1 Tanacetum coccineum
ACGTCTAGGGAAACGCGAGTGTGTAGAAAGGATACCATCGGTAACAGTCTTCATACTACCTTACCCCTAATATGGTTTATCCCTCTTAAGTATTTTAATGCATGTAATGTACTCTTAGGGGCCTTGTAATAGTCTTCATACTACCTTACCTGTGCGTTGCCTTAACGAAATATTATATAGATGGCATTTTCGTGTAATTCGTTCATGACTAAAGAAATACTTACACATATCATCACAAGTTTGACAAAGAAATATAATTAGGAGAAGCAAACTAAGGAGTAGTGCATGATTAAGTAAATACGTTCGTTTACCATATAAGTTCTCACCAAAGTACTTAGATTTATTATTTAGTTTAATTAGCTAAAACCAAAACCCAACCTCTCAAAACTTGAATTTTACTTGCTTTCATAAAAATACAAAATACAAAAATAATCTTCTCTCAACCCCTTAGACCTCTGTTATATTCTGTTCGAGCCTTCCCAACCTATTCTCCTAGAGAACGATAACAATCCCTGAGTCTTGCTATACTACACTACAACGGAGGTACACTGCCTAGAGAGTTGTAAAACTCTTTGTGAGTCGAAACACCCACATCAAGTGTTTGGCGCCACTGCCAAGGAATAGTTAGGTTTTGAGCTTTATCTAGCTTAGGTATTTTCTGTCAATTAGTTTTCTTGTAGTCTATCTTTTTTTTGTTCCATTTGTTCGTAAAAACCCTCTTGTTTATATTGTAAATAAAGTTGTCATTTAAAATGAATAGGTATAGTTATTCTAGTGTAAATAGATTAAAATGTTTGGATGAAACCTTCCAAAATGATGTTTTGATGTTCCAACAACATCAAGATGAATCACTTTACGATGTGTGGACTCGTTTAAAAAACTTAATCCAAAAAGTCCCTCATCATGACCGCGATTTATGGACCCAGATTCAAATCTTTTATAATAATGTCAACCACTACACCCAAATGGACCTTAACTTTGCTGCAGACGGGGACCTTAGGGAATTAAGTGCTGAAGAAGCATGGGAAACCATAGAGAATTTTTCCTAGGGACAAAAAGAGCGGGACAAACCTTTTAAAGCTATTACTAAGCAAGAATTAGCAAGTTTGAGGGCTCAAGCAAATGGATTGTTTGGGAATGAAAAGATTTGGGTTGAGATACCTAGGTATATAGCATGGGATGATGTGGATAATCCATGCCCATAAAGTATCACACAAGTCCCCCTATCATTTGTGGTATACACACTGCCCATGACTTACCCGGAAGAAGTAGAAGAGAATATAGGGATCCCGATGGAGGTAGAACCTTTGGAACACACAAAATTAGAGAATTTAGGCTTGAATACTTGTAGTCATGACCTCTTTCTTAATTCTAGGGAAATTCTTAGTGTTGATGAACCGGAGCCTCAACTTTTACCCAATTCTTTACCCTTAGATCTAGATCTAGGAGACAAAAGAGGAAACGACCCACCCATCAACCCACTTATTCCGGGTAGTTTTAGGTTGAAGGTAGTAGACCAACTGACCATTCATATACCACCTTCACCCCACATAGCAATACTATCACCCAGGTTTAGGCGACCCTAAGAAACATTATGGAATTAAACCGAGTTTATTAGGACACAGTGGATCCCTAGGTGTTGATTTTTCGAAATTGAAGATGATAGAAAATGATTAAGAATTAGAATCTAAGGAAGTTTATTTTCTAGGAAGAGGACTTAATTTACCCGTTAGGCCAAAAGAAATACAGAAGGTTATGATTAAAGAAACACACCATTTGGAGCATATAATTCAACAACCAATATTTCAGCATGCGACCCCTTCTTACAACAATGGTGTGTACCGTTACTATCACTCGCACTTGAACTCAAGTGTAGGGAAACCCTCCCCTTTATCTATTAAATAAGGATAGAGTTAGGCTCGTGACTCGAACAAAAACAAGCACTTATTGAGAGGCAGCCCAATCTTTTATTTCTTGCATTCTAGGAGTGTCGTGTGTTTTACTCTTTATTGTTTATTCTTATATGTTTGAATTATATGTAATAATGCTTTGTTTTATCTTTAACCTCGTCTTAATTACAATCAAATGCATTTTGCATCAAATAAGTGTAGGGGAAAATATCCGGTTTCTAAGAACCATTACAAATATGTAAAATAAATAGTTTAGTTTAATTCAGGTCTTATGCGTCTTGTGTCTTGTGTCAGTTTTGAGTCATATGATTGTGATAATTAATCTTAGATTTTATGCAATATTTGTTGCAGGAAATAACTAATAGAATTACGTGCAGAATTTTTTTTCAAGAAAATGAATGTGAAATTTTCACAATGTCTGGAGACGGCGTCAGGATTTTTCCTGACGGCGCCACGTCTCCAGACTTGTAAAAATTTGAATTTTCTATTATTTTTGAAAAATTAATTTCGTATAATTTCCAAATTTGGTAATTTTCTTAAAAACCTATAGAAAATCTTTACTGCTTTTATAGAGTCTAAACCCTAAAAGTTTTGTTGTATATATCATTATCCCGCCGATTTTACGCCAGGTGTAGTTGTTCCTTGTCTTTGATTTACAAGTTATATTTGATGAGAAGAATCCCAAGAGTTCTTAAGAGTTTCATTGGACGACTCTTGGATGACCATTTAGCCACTTGTCATCTGTTTCTTCTCTATTATTATGCAAACAAATGGAATAATAGTTTTTTTCTTTTTTTTCTTTCCCTTTATTTGTTTACGGGTGCTTTTAAGAATATTGAAGACAATGTTCAAAATAAGTGTAGGGTGAAATAAACCTTAGAAACTATTCCTTTAATTGCCATTTGCTTTGTTCTTAAAATGATGTGTAATATATCGAAACATAGAGTAGACGGTAATTTTGACCCAAATTTAAAAAATATTATGACACACACCAACGAAAACCAAGTATTAACAGTGTCTCATGGATAGGAATTATATGACTAGCACAAAAACCCTACCACTCAAAAATTCCACCCCAAAAATGTGAGGTTCGCCTTTAGATCTTTAAGAATTCAGTTATCCATTTTTGATACCTAAGATAATTTTACCTTTAGCTTTCTCTAGTTAAGGAAGGAGCAATCATATATGTCGCATCTATGGATGTGTTCGTGCATATGTGGTTTTGTCGCCTTTTCTGGAGCATTGGTATCGGTTAAAATTATATGAGAGTATATCGGTAGTGTATTAAATTCTAGAACTTATTTTTGTGATGCATCCCGAGGCCACATAGTAAGAATTAGGATTTTCTAAATGAAAAGAGGCATTAGGATAAACTCATGTTTTAAACCTGTATTTGTTAATATGGTCACCTCGATCGTATAACTATCCCACACCCTTGCCATGCAGTTATTTTTAGTGCATGATACCCCTAGTACACCCTCTCCAAGCCTATCCTTTTTATAGTTCTCGTAATTTTCCAATGGACTCTGAATTATTAATGAAGAGCATTGTTTACACCCATACCCATTTGTTACAACCAAATCGCCTTAGCCTTCTTTGTATATACTCGATTTTAGTACATTATTGTAAACCCAGTTAATTATTACAGGAGTACATAGTTGCTAAGTCGAGTCATTTATCAATGTATATAGTTTTGGGATGATTGGGAATCATGGTAGTTTTTATCTTATGAAGATTTAGGGAAGAAGTCACCCGTTACCCCCATTAGAGCTTAATACGCTCCATGTTTTGTTGATCCTTTCGATTCGGGTCTGTAATTAGTCAATTGTAACGAGTCAGCAAAAACTCAAGTGTAAGGGTGTGTTTATAAACCCCAAGTTATGTATTATGTTTGATTTCAAAAAAAAGAAAATAAAAATAAAGAGTTGGATGTAGAGTTTGTATATCTTAGTTCGTATATCTTAGTCCTAGAGTGGTCGAGTCTTGGCTTAGAAACGCCTCAGCATGTATTCTTTTCATTAATTAACTCGTCACCCCCCATGTATATACCATTCGTTGCTGATGCTATTTAACCTACACCTGAACATCACAACCCTTTAAAAACCTCTTTGATAGTAATTTCTAGTAATTGCGCCTAACGGTGGAGGTTTGATCCTTTACCAAGCCTGTGGTAATTTATATGCTATGACGGGTAATGAGTGTTATTTTCCATTTCCTATATTGTTATAATTCATTATACACCCGAGAGAATGAGAGAATCTAAAGACTTATGTGAGGTGCTAGTATATAACTTCTGTGCTTTTAATTATGAGGTCTAGAAGGTTGTGTCATAAAATATCTTTTGAAAAGTAGGTTAAATGCCCCTGATATTGCTATTGTCTAAGTAGAAAAGCCCATTTGCTTGAGGATAAGCAAATCCCAAGTGTAGAGGTATTTGGTGATGTGTCATTTTATACACTTTTTAGAGGCCATTTAACCCCATAAATCGTGCAAATATGCCCAAATTATGTACTTAATCATTACTTTTTGTGTTTTTAGCACTTGGATGACTTTTGGAAGAAATACACATGACTTGGGCTTATTTGGAGAAGAAACGAACAAGATTACAACTCTACACCAAATCTCTTGAAGAAAATGCGTACAGTACAGTGCTTGAGATGGCTACACTTATTAGTGGATGGCGTCAAAGCTTTACAAAGGATGCGTCATGAATTCTTAAGACCGCGTTAGGATCTAACCTACTTAAAGAAGCCCTAGAAGATTCGACGGGGCGACGATGTCAGGATATAACGCAACGCCGTCGCCCTGTTTTCCTATATATACAAACTCCTACGTTTTAGGGTTTTAAGTGAGTAATTTTTGAACCGAACCCTATTATTAAAAAGTCTTATGGTGGAAAACCCATCCTGATCCAACCATGAACACAGTTTTTAATCAAGTAAAAGTCTTCTAACTTTTAGCTTCAACATGTCTATGGTGTTTGTTTGATTATTCTTGATCTACCGCCTTCCTTATAATATGCTAGGCTAGATCATTATTATTTCTTATGATTGCATGCAAACTTAGTTTGTAGATCCTTTTAAAAGTATTCATACTACCTTACCCCTAATATGGTTGATCCCTCTTAAGTGTTTTAATGCATGTAATGTACTCTTAGGGCATTGTAATAGTTTTCATACTACCTTACCTGTTCGTTGCCTTAACGGAATATTACATAGACGGCGTTTTCGTGTAATTCTGTTAGGTTATCATTTCATCACCAAAACACACAAAATAAGAAAAATCTTAGAGAGAGAAAGAGGGTTTAGAGAGAGAAATAAAAGAAAGAAAAATGGTGACTTCTATTATGAGAAAATGAGAAGCAACACCCTTCACCTTGTGTGGTGAAGGGTATTTATAATACAAGAGACATAATAACCCTAGTTGGGTAGGCCTAAAGGGCTTTCTAGTTGGGCTTTAGCCCGATACCTATGCCCAATTAGCTTAAAAGACATTTCTGTAAACTACTTTTTCCTACACAAAGCTCGGGAAATATAATAACCATCACTTTACATAAAAACACGGCTAACAATCTCCCCCTAAGGGTTGGTCATTAAACTTATGGCTTCACGTCTTGTGACGTCTGGAGTCTTGGAGCCTTGTGTTCTTGGGAATTCTTTTTGAATATACTTTTGCATGCTTGTGATCTTGGATCTTGATCTTTAACTTGATATCTTTTGATAAAATTCTTATATTGTGGTATTTAGCCTTGATTTATCTTGACTACTAAGATCTCTAAATCTTTATCCTTGAATCTTTATGCCACCTTGCGATCTTGTGTCTCTACCCTCATGCTCAAGGTCTTGAAAGCTTGCTAACAATCTTCCTCAACATTTTCTTTGACATGATTACTTGTACCACATAATGGAAGGAGTAGCAGTTGGTCCACTTGTAAGATATATCTTTGTTATTTCTTGGTAATTTTGTCAAGGATGTTCTTTTGAGGAAGTGCTTATACATCAGAGATTACGAAAGACTTTGACACATGTACTTGAGCTTTTATCATGTATTTATCTTTGTCGATTGAGCATGAGGCGGTGAATCTTGACTCAGCTGGAATGAGGTTGTAACGCCGTCACTTGTACCTGAAAATTAATGTTAGTGATAAACAACAGATATAGACGAATATGGCTTTGTCATTCGTCATAGTTCGGTTACATTAACCTTCGGTTCCGTGAGGACCGTTTTATAGTATAAAATACTGTACCTGTGATCAGGTAGGTTTAATTTTAGAAGAACCTCATTGACAGGGTTTCCAGCTCGAAGTGTTAGATCCTCTAACGCGATTGCATTAGATTCTCCGTACTTGCTTGTTCTTATTATCGGAACGTCTCAAAGTAGACATCACGATAAGAGTGAATCAGATAGTTACTATCTTTCTGATTGAGTAGTCAATTCATATACTGGACTAAAATTGATATCCAGTTGACACAAGCTTGATTCATTTAGAATCTCGCAAGTTACCTACCGCAGAGCTGATTGATGTTGACTCTGGAAGGATTTCCATTCATTGCTATGAGTATTAAAGAGTATCAATCTGAATGTTTTGGCAATTATCATAAGGATAATGCGTAGGACTCTTTGATACCAAATGTTGTATAATGATGTACAACATTTTGTCTATTGGAATTTGTGTCCTAGTGAGATTTTGATTGATCTCGATGGCTCTAGACTCTATAAGTGCACATTTGTTATTTGATAATTGGAGGCTGGAGCGGACTGCCAACTTTTCAATATTTACGATCTCAGAGTGAGAAAGTCGATAGAAGCGTGTTGATCTCCGTGAGAAATGAAACAAACTTCCTTTGAGAGAAGCTTGAGTAGCTGGGATGGGTTGTGCTTTGCATCATTGGGTCCATTGACTTGAGTTCAATACCATAATCATCATTATGATTACCGATAGATTATGCATTGACTCAGTTTCTGCCTAAAGTTGTATGGATGGCTTCTTTCTTTACACCTTATATCCTTACATTTATTTTTAATTCTTCTTCAATGTTAAACCAACGCGTCCTCATTATCACCTTGTTGGGATTGTTCCGGTGATAACTCGTGCCTTGGCTAACATTCTTCCCGATCTCACTTTACTCCTTTTTCCAATCATAACTAGGACTTCTACTCTATCTAATGGAGTGTTCTTGGGTAGATCCCTCCGGTTTTGATTGGATCATGGAACGAAGATACCTAACCTTAACCGTCTTATAACTCCTTGAGAAACAACAGTTGGTCGGTCTTTGGGTATTGCCATGTAGATCCATAAAACCATTTGAAAAATCAATCAACATGTCTGAGAAATCATTTAAGACACATTGAGAGTTTTCAGAGTTACCAAAAAGCTCCCCCTACACATATGCACCATATTATGAAAGAGTTTTGCACATGCAAGGTTTGGGAACACACTTATAGATTAAAGATCGTATCCATATTAAGCTTTATTGATCACTTTTTAATCACTATTCTCCCTCTCAAAAATTGCATATGTGGTGACAATTTTTGAATAACTAGTTAATTAAAAACAAGTTAATGTCCGGTAATTCATATGAGTCTAACTAAGTCTTAGGAGAACAGGAGAGCATGCTGAATGAATCTTATTATTATACTCCCCCTCAATAATAGATTAGAGTGAAAACTTAGAGTGAAAGTTTGTTGAGCACACAATTTTGAAAGAATATGAATTTTCTTTTTGAGAATATCTTGAAAAATTATGCTTAACAGGAAAATAGTTTTATATTTATCTTATTAATTATCATTTTCTTGGTGCTTGATCGTGCCGGATTCACACCGTAAATATATATAATATATAATAAAATATATAATATATATAGAAGTGTAAATTTTAAACTCCGTTGTTTTAGGATAAATGTACATAAATGAAACATTTTCTTTCTTTGGGAGTAGTGAGGTCCTAAACTGACAATTACCTTAGAAGTCGAAGAGAAAAATTTGAAAGACATGTTTTGAAACTTTTTGAAACTCTCGCTCGAACTTCATTTATACACCTGTATCAATATTAATTAACATTTCTAGGTGTGTAAATGTTATCGATTGTCGGTCAGAGAAGATTATTTTTGGTATTTTTGAAATTTTTTGATTTTGTATTTTGCTTTTATAGGTTTTATAATTTTATATTTTAATTTTCTGATAAATATATACAAAGAATTACTGTGATTATGCAAGAAATTCAAGCTCCTATGGAGACAAACTGAGCATACCAAGGCGACGAACCAAATAATTAAACCTATCCACTAGAAAGGCTTTAGTAAAGAGGTCGGCCAATTGGTAATCAGTTTTGACAAAATACAATTCAATCATACCCTTTTCTACGTGCTCCTTTATGAAATGGTAGCGGACAGCAATGTGTTTTGTTCTCGAGTGTTAGACCGGGTTGCAGGATATGGCTATGGTTGATTTTGAATCACAATAGATTGGAATCTTGTTAAAGTGAAAGCCATAATCTGCTAATTGTGTCCGTATCCAAAGTACTTGGGCACAACAAGCAGATAGAGACACATATTCTGCTTATGCGGTTGACAGCGACGTACAGTCTTATTTCTTTGATGAACAGCTCACTAACTTTTTGCCTAAGAATTGAGTTCCACCGGAAGTACTCTTGAAGGTATCTTTACATCCCGCATAATCTGCATCTAAAAATTTGGTTAGTTCAAAACCAGAATCCTTCGTATACTAAAGACCCATATTAACGGTTCCTTGGAGATCAGGAAATATCCTTTTAAACTCCTTGAGGTGCTTCTCGGTTGGCTTAGCCTGGTACCGAGTACATAAACAAGTAGCATGTATAATGTCTGGTCTACTTAACGTAAGATAAATTAGGGCACCAATCCTGCTTTGATATTTCGTTGCATCGACTAGAGTCCCATTCTGGTCAAGGTCAAGCTTATCTTTGATCTCCATTGGAGTTCCAACGGGATCACAAGTTTCCATTCCATATTTTTTAAGGATTTCTAACACGTAGTTGGACTGGTTTATGAAGATGCCACAGGGGGATTAGTTAACTTGTAAACCAAGGAACAACGTCATTTCTCCCATCATCGACATTCGAAGCGGCTTTTCATAAGGTCATAAAATAATTAAGTATAGCTAGGGTTTGTAGAACCAAAGATAATATCATCTACATAGACATGTACCACTAAGATGTCATCATCGAAGCGTCTTATAAACAGTGTAGGATCAATAGTGCCTTTGAAGAAGTGATTCTCTTGGTGAAACTTTGACAATTCGTCGTACCATGCCCTTGGTGCCCATATAGTGCCTTCTTTAACTTGTAGACATGGCTTGGATGATCAGCATCAATGAAACCTTCAGGTTGACACACGTACACATCTTCCTTTAACGAACCATGCAAGAAAGCAGTTTTCACATCCATTTGGAATACAATGAATGATTTGTGTGCAGCATATGCCAAAAATATCTTGATAGCTTCCATCCTAGCAACTAGAGTGAAGGATTCTTCAAAATCTATTCCTTCCTCTTGGCGGTACCCTCTCACAACCAGACGAGTCTTGTTTCCAATGATCATGTTCTCTTCATCGACCTTGTTTTTGAATAGCCATTTTAGAGTAAGGGCTTTTATATTATCCAACAGAGGAACTAACTCTCATACATCAAGTCATTTGAACATAAGAAGTTCTTCTTGCATAGAATCAATCCATACAGGGTCTTTCATAGCCTCTTTGACATTACTTGGTTTCATAGTGCTCACAGTTAAAGCATACATGCGCATGTCACCATTTGTTCGGAGTTGATTCTTTGTCAAAACTGGTCGTGAGGGTTCTCCTATCACTTGTTCCAGAGGGTGATCCTTAGTCCACTGATATTCATGAGGGTATGGTTGATAAAACATATGCATGTTTGATGGATCCACGTATTGTGAAGATGATGATTCAGCAGCACTTGTGGATGGAGTAGCAAAAGGATTAACAAACGAATTCCCATCGAGCATAGCATTTGGAACATTATCAACAACTATTTTGGGTTTGATTGGAGCTTGATTATCTTGTTGCTGAACATGTTGTTGTTATCTTTTGAGCTCGTCAACATCCTGTGAAGTGTTTGAAATATTTGTAGCTTGAGAGTATAAATTTGTTGGTGTCGGTGCGATGTCTGCTATTGTTGTAGATGCAGTTGGAGTCTGAAGAACTTGAGTTGCTGGTGCAGCAGGAACAGTTCTTGGAGCAGCTGACGGTTGACCACCAATATAATCATCATACATAGCTTCGAACAACAAATCCAGATCACGTTAAGTTGGTTTTTGAGTTGTTATTGCTAACGGAGCATAAGTAAGATCGAGTCCTAAACTAATTTGTCCAGAAGTCATGCCTTGAAGCCGGGTTTTGAAATGCGTTGTTCAAAATCCATAGCTGAAAGTTCATTAAATGTCACATTCATTGTCTCCATGATTTTCTTTGTCCTTCGGTTGTAAACTCTGTAAGCACAAGAATTAGCAGAATAACTAATGAAAAAACCAATGTCACCTTTTACACCAAGTTTCCCAATGTCTTCACGGTCATTCTTGAGATAACAGAGAGCCCCGAATACATGAAGAAAGGAGATATCCAGTTTTTTGTCGTTAATATGCTCGTATGGTGTTTTGTCAAATCGACGGTGAATGATGGAGCGGTTTTGAGTGTAGCACGCAGTAGCAATCACTTCATCCCATAAGAATAACGGAGCACGAGAGAAAATCAACATTGTTCTAGCAGCCTCCATTAACGTCCGGTTTCCTCGCTCCACGACTCCATTTTGCTGAGGAGTTCTCAGAGAAGAAGATTGGTGAGAGATGCCAACACTGTCAAAGTATTCTTTAACCACTTGATTCTTGAATTATGTGCCATTATCGGTTCTTACAATAATGACCGGAGCTTGTAAAAGTACTTGAATTTTCTTCAGGAAAGTCTTAATCTCTTCTGGTACTTCATCCTTTGATCTGAGAAAGTGAACCCACGTGTAACGAGAGTAGTCATCTACTATCACCAGAACATACCATTTTCCAATGATACTTTCGACTCTCATCGGACCACGCAAATCCATATAAAGAAGGTGTAACCTCTGCTTAGAATTAGGAACTGGTTTGGGTGGGTGAGATTCATTTTTGCTGTTTTCTTGCTCACATGAGGGACAAAGATGTTCTTTATGATATTTGAATTTTGAAAGACCGGTGACGAGATCATTCTTAGCAAGGTCATTTATGGTGTCAAAATTAAGGTGGGATAAACGTGGATGTCATAACCAAGACTTGGTAGAAGTAGCACGATCCATGAGGAAAATTGGAGATGCAGAGGCCATTTCATGGAGATTAATGGTGTAAAGGTTTGTTGTGCAATTTCCTTTTAATAAATCAACTCCTTCGAGATTTCTGACTAAATAGGTGTTAAGAGACCTCTAGATCTTAATCACAAAACTGTCCAATCGAGAACAGGTTGTGCCCCAAGCCCTCAACAAAATAAACCCTGGTGATTAATATATTTCCCCATTGAAGATTACCATATCCCAAATTTGCAGCAATATGATCATTTCCAAAGCGAACGGTTCCCAAGAACTTCCAAACAAAGTTTATTAGAAGCTTTAGATTTCCTGTCATATGCTTTGAGCACCCCGAGTCGAGCACTATAAATAAATTTGGACGACCTGCCAAAGAAAAAGTAGAATTTGGAAACCGTTTTCATGTAGGTTCCTAAGGGTTAGAAGTACATGCATTATCACCTTTAGAGCAGCCAGATTGACTCTTTGATTCACTGGATTCAATTATTTTTCCTTTAAGGTCAAACATTCTTCCAGTATGTGACCACCTAAGGCAATTTCAAGGTTTACTAGGCTTAGGTGAAGCAAGTCTTTCTTTGGATCCTAACTTCTTAGGTTTCTTAACCGTTGGCTTATGTTTCTTTTGATTTGCAACATTTGAAACATTTTCCTTTGGATTATCATCACGAGAATTCATGCCATTCACATAAGTAAGCACCCAGACATCATGATTAGCAGTAATTAAACATTGCTTACACATAGCACAAACAACTTCAGATTTATCATTTCGAATAGCAAGCTTAATGTTATTACATTCAGATGACATATGTTTCTTATTTTTAAAAAGCGGTAAATTCCTATGGTGTTCTTCTACTTTAACTTCTTTATTCTTGAGGCAACTACTTGTAGACGCAGAGGGGACCCTATCGTTCTTTGTATTGCTTCTAGGCTGTGGTCTTCTAGTCTTAGGAGCGTTTTCTACTCCTGTAGAAGAAATACCATATGAATTAGGATTTACATTTTCCTAAGAGATGACATGAGGTTGTGAAACAGTGATCAGATTTGTCCTAATGCTTGCTTTAACATGTTGGTTAGGCATATCATTATCTACCTTAGAAGTCTTAGAAGGGTTAATCCTAAACATTTCTTGGGGCAATCACTTTATCATTTTTCATAACATTTGATTTAGTGGTAATAGGTACCGAGTTTGAACTGACTGAGTTTAACAAATCGTTCGACTTAGCAACCTTAGGAGAAATCCATTTTGGTCGTTCTGATTGAAACGCATTTGGTTGTCGAACAACAGAGTGGTTTCTAAGAGGTTGCAAAAATGGTTTCCCCAAGTTTGATTGATTTGCAAACTTAGGATTCGCCCTCGTACCTTTGGTGATGTCCTTTTGTTCAAAAACCTTATCAAATAACTGAGCTCTTAACTTAGCATTTTCATAAATCGTGTCATGTAATTTATCTTGCAAAGAGTCAATTATTGTTTTGGTTTGAGCCTGTGTCACTTTGATAGAATTAAACAGGTTCTTGTATGTAGTCTTAAGATGTTCATTTTCTTTTGCATAATTCAAAACCTGAAACTCTAATTCCACGTCTCATTTTGTAGTTTCTGATACAAAGGATCAAGTGATCTGATACACATGAAGTATCCTTACTTTTACACTTTAGATCTCCCAACTGAGCTTGCAATCGTTCGATCTTTTGTTGCATGTCTTTATAAGCTTTATCGTAAGAAATTTTGTCATATTTGCACTCTTCGCATTTTTTGTACTAATCATTCCAAAGTTTAGCATATTCATTTTCCTTTTTAATGATACAACTTTCAAATTGTTCTTTCGTACATTCAAGCTCAGTCTGGAGATTGAATGTTTCGACAACAGCTGGGTTTTGCATAATAAACATAATATCCCAACTGACAACTGCTCTCAAGAGACGGTCTATTTCAGATTCCAAAGCCTTATACTTAGCAAGAGATTCATCAGCTTCATTTGCAAGAGATTTGAAGTCTTGAACAAATTTGGCTGCTTCCTTTAAAAATTGTATTTTGAAATTTTGAACTCTAGCATCAACTTGGTTCACGATAGGGTAAATTTCATCTTTTACAATTTTAAGAAGCTCTTGATGTGCAAAAGATTACCAATTGTGTATATCTAAAGTCATTTTTTGTTTGACAACACGTTGAAGAGTCACAATGGTGCTTTTTACCTCATTTAGAAATTTTCGTGCAACACTTGGAGTAATATCATCCGAAAACTCTTCATTTGGTATGGAAATTGATTTTGAAACAATGGCCATTTTGGAAGTATTTAAAAAATACAACTCTTCACGTGACTTGGCCTTTTGAGAAACAAAAACTTTTGAAAGATGATTAATCTTTGCATAATTTTTCGGTTTTATTTCCTTGTTTAATTGTCTCATTTTAAGCGACTCTCGTGAGCAAGTTGCAGTGTCTCCTCCGAATCATACACAATAGGAGGATCATGCTTTTCTAATAGTACTTTTCTATTGTACAAACTCTGTTGTTTTTGCTGAGCTTGCTTGAGATAAAAAGGATTTTGATTACCCAAAGCCATTTTCTGTTCGGTGTGGTAAAACGAGGCTGGCTTAGGTAAAAGCATGTGTATCATTTGAATCGATTGACACGTTTTGACCAAAATATTATCTAATTCTTTTATTTTATTCTCAAGTTGAATTTGTTTATCAAGAAGCTCGTCTTTGCGTATTTTGAAATCAGACTTCAACCTTTTTCTTTTCTTCTTAAAGAGAAGAAACAATTGATTTTTCTTTTGAAAGCTGGTTATTTAAATTTGCAATTTCCTCATTCAAAGTCGTTATCGTTTTAGCAGAACTTAAGTGAAGTGCTTTTGTCTTTTTAGTAAGACATTGCTCTTGATAAACAGACTTTTGATAACACCTTTCAAGTTTGTCATATTTTTCTTGATTGATTTCAAAACATTTTTCTTGATTTTTATATCTAGCAAACTCAATGGTTAATTCAACATTTGTTTCTTTTAGATTGCGATTGACCGAGTTGACTGTCTCAACTTTAGTAGCTAAATTATTATATAATGAATCCTATAAAGCACATGTTTCCTCAGCAGTAGCAGGATGCTGTTCTACTGTTCCCCCACTTTGTTTCACATTAGAAACTGCAGATATAACATTACTGTCATTATGTTGAACTTGGTGTGGTTCTGGAATAGGTTCGAGTTGTTCAGTATACTGCTCCTCTTGAGTAAACATATTGAATATATCATTATTATAACAATTTTCAGAATGATGTACCTCAGCTGATCCATCTGAGTCATAGACGGGAGCTTTGTCAGTCTGAGTATCCGATGTCGATGCTTGCTGCAAATTAGCAATCAAAATGCAATTTGCATTGACTTCCTCAATCTCATCAAGATCCCCTGCAGCAGCCATTAAATCAAACTCTTCAGCTTGGAGTTGGATCCTTGCTTCTTCTTTTTGAGTAATCAACAACTGAGTCTAAAGATAAGCAGCATCACTTCTCCTTGATTTGACTGTGCATTTCTTAACAAGATGACCCAATCCTCTGCAGTTGTAACACCGTATCTGATTTCCATTGTTCCCATTACCATTACCTTCAGCCCGTGCTGCTACAACATTACCATTCCCATTCTGATTCGCATTCAGATTAGCAAATCCTGGAACAACAATAAGCCCATTCTAATTTCCAACATTCTGAACATACAGATTCTAAACTGCATTCTGAACAACCGGATTCTCGACATTCTATACTACATTATACCCATTCTGATTCCTAACATTCTGTCCAGCATATTGTCTAAACTGATTCCCACCATTACCGCTAACCATCTATATCTGTTTGTCTTGACCCAATTTCATACCCGGCTGTGCAATCTGCCTATTATGAGGGTTTGATGAAATTCTCTGGTTGTTATTGGTTGGTGTTGAGTAGTTTAGTTTGAATGGCTTAGCCATTAGAACAAGTGTCATGTTCATTGCAGTTGTGGGATCTGTAATGTCTTCAAGATTTGGAATTAGTTGTTGTATGTAGTTCGTGTTGAATGATGGTTGTGGGTTAAAGTTGTTGTTGGGTTGTGGTTGTTGCATGTAGGTAATCGGTGATGGTTGATATTGGTGAAACACTGGATAGTTGTAAGGGTTGTTAGAATTTTCCATAAGTGCCAAGGGATCATGTGCTCTTGCAAGTCGTTCTGCCCTCAGTTCATTTACTTTCACCTGATTGTATTTCAAGAAATCATACAACTTAGTGTAATCTACTTTATCCAAATCCTTTGTTTGGTGAACAATGGTATTATGTCGTCTCCATTCTGGTTGTAAGTTGTTTAGGAACTTGAGATTGCTGGCAATCTTTTCTTGAAAGTGTTTGTTTCTTTTGAAATCATTCATTAGTTTTGAAAAACGATGATAGTAAGACTTAATCGATTCTCCATCAATAGAAGTAAATATTTCCCATTCATTAAACAACTTAGCCTTTTCTCCTGAATCCCAATGTCAGAACCTTTCATCATTTGCTGAACACGTAACCAGATTTCCTGAACAGTTTCACAACTATCAACAAGAGCATAAATGTCTTTAGGAAGACCCATGAGAATAGTCTAAATAGCTTGATCATCAACTTCCATTTGCTTTACTTCTTTTTCAGTAAGTTCATCGTTAGTATGCTCATGAAAAGTTTCAGCAACAGGAACTTCACGATCTGGATCACCTAGTTCAGGAATCATTCGTCTGACATATGGACCATGCATAATGGAGTTGTAGATTAGCTTTCCATTTGGTTTACTCTTTGCATAACGAAGAAGACGAGAAGACCATGGAACATAGTTATCTTTGTTAAGCATAGGTGGACGGTTTTCAAAACCAGCTGCATAAATGTCTTGTTGAATCGACATTGCAAAATTGATGTGAAATGATATAGAAGGATCGTTTTAGTGATTAGTGGTTATGAGAATGAAATTCTAATTCATGGGATTTTACAATTCTATGATGAAATCGAGAAAAGAAGCGAGTCTTTCACGGGATTTTACAAATCAAGAAGAAACCGTGAAAAGAAGTCAAAAAGAAAATATTCTGATTTTACCAAAAATGGTTCAACCGAAATTGGTATAATGCTTGGACCGAAAATGAAATCCGGTTCAAGTATCGAAAATGGCAATAAACTTGTATAATTCACCTAGCAACCTAGTGCAAATGGGATACTTCACCGTATAATTCACCCTGTGCAAATGGTATACTTCACCGATCATTCACCAGTGCAAATGGTATATCTTCACCGTATATATTCACACCAGTGCAAAATCGTATACTGACCTGTATAATTCAACCATTTCAAATTCGTATATTTTTGGACCCTAGTGTTAAAACATGTATAATTCGCCTCAGTTGTACAAAACTCGTATACTTCGCCAAGAATTTTTCACCATTAGGTTTTCCTATGGGAAGGTTTTTTAGGATGGCAATCAAACTTGGATTCATCTCCTCCCTATAATTGAAAGGTGGATGTTGCTGCTTGGAAGCTTTGCAAATCAGATTGGCATGTGTCTTAATTTCTTTTATATTTTAGTTTACATAGAGGTATGTCTCTAATGTGTTAGTGGGGAGTTTAAGCGTTTGCTTGAGGTTAATGTGGTATTTCTGCCATATTCTATTGTTTTTAAACTTTTTGTGATTAATATACTTTACCAGGGTAACCCTTTACCCAAAAAAAAAAATCGCCCAGTGTAAAAAGTACAAATTTTCAATACACGAAAAAGACACACTTTTTAGACTCTTTTGGATGATTTCTTTTGCACAACTAAGCAATCTATGTAAGTCTTAACGAAAAAATGCAAACTTTTTTATTTTTGAGACGAATTTTTTTTCACTTTTTTCAAGATTTTCGAACGTTTTTTTCAAAAGCAAAAACAAGAAAAACTAAACCAAAATAAGCTATAACACACTACTAAAAAGCTAGAAAAGTAAGATGAAAGTAAGCTTTAACAAACTGTTCTTGAAAGAAACCAAAATAAGCCCGAAATAAGCACAAAATAAGCCACAGTTTGGCTTGTTTTTACTCGAACCACAACAAGAATCACCAAAACCCCCTTGGCTCTTGATACCACTGTGAGGTTATTATATCGTACATCACCAAAACACACAAAATAAGTAAAATCTTAGAGAGAGAAAGAGGGTTTAGAGAGAGAAAAAAAAGAAAAAAACAGTGACTTCTATTATGAGAAAATGAGAAGCAACACCCTTTACCTTGTGTGGTGAAGGGTATTTATAGTACAAAGTGAGATAAAACCCTAAGTTGGGACGTATGGCCTTAATGGACCAATCTTATGGGCTTTAGCCCGATAACTAGGCCCAATTAGCTTAAAAGACATTCCTATAAACTACGTTTTCCTATACAAGGCTCGGAAAATATAATGACCGTCACTTTACATAAAAACACGGCCAATAAATTTGTTCATGACTAAGGAAATACTTACACAGATCATCACAATTGTGACAAAGCAATAGAATTAGGAGAAGCAAACTAAAGAGTAGTGCATGATTAAGTAAATATGTTCATTTACCATATAAGTTCTCACCAAAGTAGTTAGATTTATTATTTAGTTTAATTAGCTAAAACCAAAACCCAGCCTCTTAAAACCTGAATTTTACATGCTTTCATAAAAATACAAAATACAAAAATAATCTTCTCTCAACCCTTTAGGCCTCTTTTATATTATGTTCGAGCATTACCAGCCTATTCCCCTAGAGAACGATAACAACCCTCGAGTCTTGCCTATACTACACTACAACGGCTAGGTATACTACCTAGGGAGTTGTAAAACTCTTTGTGAGTCAGAACACCCACGTCAAAATGCCCCTTGAATTTATTATTTGTGCCGTCGAGCTATCAAAGTACATGAACAAACATGGTTTTTTGGGTAAAAGGTTACCCCGGTAAATTTGTATTAATCACCACAAAAAAGTACAATGGAATGTGCCAGAGTGACACATTAACCTCAAGCCTTAAGCTTGAACTACCACTAAATCATTAAAGACATGCCTCTATTGAGAACCGAACAAAAACAGCAAAACAAAACTAGAAAACATCCCAATTTAAACGGAGAAACTTCCAAGCATGGTGGACACAAGCCAAGCCACACAGTCATATGAAACCAGCGGAACATGTAGATTCGTTTATTACATGAAAGCGTTTAACTCATAAAAAGACCTAATGTAGTAGCATTTGTCACGTTCCAGTATACGACTTGCGTTAGTAGACTTCTTAAAACGAAGAGTCATATGCTTCAACCGGACCGTAACCATAATACATACCGAATCCTCTTCCGGAGGATCTCTTTCCAGTCTGTCTTGAATAAAACGATCTATTGGTCGCTCAATCCATAAAAAAATACAAAGAAGGGGCTGCCACAATGGAGTTTTACCAATAATATTTCTTAACCATTCTAGATTTTGCCATAGGCTGAATATAGGCTACAATATCATGGAGTGACGGGGGAACAACATCCATTTCAGCCAAGCCACGAACATAGTTCCCGACTTTAGATGAAAACACACATTCAAAAAAGAGATGCTCGTGAGAGTCCATTTGAGCACCACATAGAGAACATTTTAGCAAATTCAAATCCACATTTGGCTCAACATCCCACGGTCTTAACATATCTTGAGTTTTAAGGCACATTTTCATGACAAGCCAAAAGATGAAAGCAATGCAAGAACAAAACAGTGTTACATACCACGAAACATCCAGACCCCCCCCCCCCCACCCCCCCCCCCCCCCCCCCCCCCCCCCCCACCCCCCACCCCCCCCCCCCTAACCGCCATGAGGACGTAGAACCTCCCATGCACACTTAACCGAAAATGGCAGCATGTTTCCATCAAGGTCACGCCATCTTAAACAATCAGGTTGATTAGTTAAAGAAGGGGTTATAATGAACAAACATGGTTCACTAGTTATCTAATGTATTATTTTAAGTTTAGGTATTTAATATAACAACAAAATTTTAAATAGACTTTTTTTTCATTAACTCTTTTTAAATAACTTTATGGTATTTTTTGTAAATTATTAGGTAATTTAAGGGTGTGTTTTGAATGTTTTTTTTTCAAAAATATATATGAAACTTCTTATATTTATTATTCGTACTTACGTTTAAAGTATATCAATATTAGACTCATTTTGTTCGTAATCAAGAGGCCTTTTTGTCGCTGTGTTTTTTTAAATCGCCACATATTTGTTAAATACTTGAAAAATAAAGTTTGTTATATAAAAAGTCGTAAATAGAAGAGAGTTGAGGGGATTTTTTATAAATTATTTATTTAACTAATTTAGATTTTTTTAAATGAGCTTATTGGGTTGTCAAAATTTGGGCTAAAATAACTTTTGATTTTAATTTTGTCGTATGCGTAATGCTTATTAGGATATAGAAGAATTAAGTGTTTAATTTCAAGATATGTGTTCCTAGCTATAATCACTTCAAGTTAGTGCGTCTAATCCTTGATTTAATTACATTATTGAGTATATATACATTTAGCAGTACACCTAGGGAATTGTGAGTTTTTTCACGAACTCAAACACATAATATACGAAAACAGTCCTTGAGGTTATCGGTCCACTGCAAAGTTAATTCTTAATGACTAACTTTGCAACGGAACGCTAACCGAAGGACTATTCCCGTAAATTTTTTCAAAACTCCAACACATAATTTACAAAAACGATCCTTGAGGTTATCGATCGATTGCAAAGTTAGTCCTTAATGACTAACTTTGCAATGGAACGCTAACCCAAACACTTCCATAAAAAAATTCAAAAATAATTTACGAAAATAGTACTAGGGGTTATCGGTCTGTTGCAAGGTTAGTTCTTAATGACTAACTTACCATACAAAGATATTACTTAGGTTATCGTTCTGTTGCAAAGTTAGTCCTTAACGTAAAACCTCACACTCCGCAGTGAAGCGCGGGTAAAAAACTTCATTGCGTTTTGTTAGGAATACAAAAAGTATCTGTCACTTCCATAATATCGTAAGATAGCTCGTAGTATAGTTTTTGGAACCTCAAGTAGGTAGAAAGGCCAAGGCCCATGGATAGCCCATGTTAAAGCCCATGGCTAGCCAAACCATAGTATAAATACCTTTTCCATAGCTTGGAGAGGGTGTTGGTTGTTTCATTCTCTCATTTTTATAATCTAATACTTCTCTTTTACTTTCTCTCACTAGAAGCAACCCTCTACTTCTTTCTCTCTCTAGAATTCTTTGTCTTTTAATTATGAGATTAGATAGTTCATGTATTCTACAATTGGTATCAAGAGCCATAGGGTGATTTAGTAGTTATTGTGTGCGTTTATTAGTTGTTTTCTTCTTGTTCGTGTGTGGTTCGAACCAAACAAGGAAGTGTTTACTTTTTTGTGTGTTCTAAAACCATAAAGCTCTCAACTTTCTTCTTTGTTTATATTAGTATAGGTTAGTTGTACAAGAAAATCTTTGAAAAACTCAAAAAATTTCATCTTTTTTGAGTCTTTTTGGTTCGAATAGGTTTTTGTACCAAGAATCTTGATTTCAAATTTTTTGGGTTAAAAACCATAAAGTGTGTATTTTTAAGGTTCTACTAATCTTAGAATAACAAGAAGTACAAGAAAAATCAATCAAAAAGGTCAAAAATTGTGTCTTTAAGTGATTTGAAAAGTGGTTTTCGGTTTGAATACGGCGGTTTATACGTGTTGGATACGACGATTTATACGTTTTGGAATTCGGCGATTTATACGTTCTTGTATTCGGCGATTTATACGTGTTTTAAATCAGCCAGTTTATACGTTATTGTATACGGCGATTTATACGTATCTTAAACCCGGCGATTTATACGTTCTTGTATTCGTACGTTCTTGTATTTGGCGATTTATACGTGTTTTAAATCAGGCGATTTATACGTCATTGTATACGGCGATTTATACGTATTTAGATTCCGGCAATTTATACGTATCCTAATACCGACGATTTATACGTCTTTAATACCGATGATTTATACACTTTCTGAAGGCGATTTATACCATATTCTTAAGGTGATTTATACATTACACTTGGGTCATTTGTACACTTACCTTTGGAAATTTATTGCCTAGGAGATTTATACACTTCTTCAAAGGAGATTTATACGGGGTTTCTGTGATTTGTAAAATCTCGTCAAGTATTCAAGTATTTTCTCGGTTTTATCAAGAATTATAAAATCCCGTGTAATCTTAAAGACTCATTCACTTAAAACAAACAACAATTTAACACAACAACCTCTAATCACTGAACGATCAAAAAGTTATCCTTTCTCATTCAATCAATCAATTCAAAATGACAACCTTAGCAGAATTTATGATCATTGCCCGTGCCAACAACCGTCCTCCCATGTTGGAAAAATCTTTGTATGACTCTTGGAAAAGTCGTATGGAACTATACATGGAGAATATGGAGAACGAGAGAATGATTCTTGACTTAGTTCAAAATGGTCCACTTGTATGGCCTACTATTGTTCAAGAGGATGGTACCACTAGGAAAAAGACGTATGCAGAACTTTTCGCTACAGAAAAGATCCAAGCCGACTGTGATCTCAAAGCTACCAGCATTGTTCTTCAAGGTCTTCCACCTGACGTGTATGCCATTTTCAATCATCATAAAGTTACAAAAGAGATATGAGACAGAGTTAAGCTTTTGATGCAAGGCACGAAATTGTCATTTCAAAAAAAGGAATGTAATTTGTATGATGAGTTTGATAAGTTTTCCTTTGTGAAGGGTGAAACATTGTATCAGTACTACTAGATATTTTCTTAACTAATCAACAACATGAATGTTATCAATAAGTCAATGAGACAAGTTCAAGTGAATACAAAGTTTCTGAACAGTCTACAACCTAAATGGAGCAAGTTTGTGATGGACGTGAAGTTGGCTAGAGATTTGCATACTACGAACTATGATCAATTGTACTCATATCTCGAACAACATAAGGCATATGCAAATGAAACTCGCTTGATGCGTGAACGATACCAAGATCCTCTTGCATTTGTTGCTAACTATAATCACCCACCGTCTCAACTTACCAACTATCACTCTTAATACAACACTACACAGTTTCCTCAACACACAAACAACATGATTCCACAAGTTCACTCTCCTCAACCATACTCACCAATGTATCCACCACCTCATCTATCACAACCACAAATCAGTCATTCATCTGTTCCACCATCACATGAATACCAGTCTCATTTGAATCATCAAACCTCATCTGTTCCACAAATTGGTTATCATTCACCTCAAGCTTCAACACTACCAATGACTGAGTTCCCTCAAATGGACTCAGGTCTAATTGTTCCTGTGTTCTCTGAAGGAGATGATCTAATTGCCTGTCTAAACAAGGCAATGGATTTTCTCACAGCTGTAGCTTCTTCAAGGTTCCCTTCAACCAACAATCAACTTAGAACTTCCTCTAATCTGAGAAACCAGACCACTATTTTAGATGGCAGGGTCACTGTGCAACAAGTTCAAAGGAGACAAGGACAAAGTTATGCTAGTACTAGTTATAAGGGTAATGCAACTAGTTCTGGAGGAAACAATACTAGAGGACAGGCAAGGGTTATGAAATGCTATAATTTTCAAGGTGAAGGACACATGGTGAGGCAATGCACTCAGCCATAGTGATCAAGGAATGCTGCATGGTTTAAGGAAAAGGCAGTGTTGGCTGAAGCACATAAATCCGGTCAAATTTTGGATGAAGAGCAACTCGCATTTCTTGCATATCCAGGCATTCCAGACGGTCAAGATGCCCAGACAACAATTCAAAACAATGCGGATTTTTAGACTGAGGATCTTGATGCTTATGATTTTGACTGTGATGATGTCTCGAATGCAAAAGCGGTTCTCATGGCCAATCTTTCCAACTATGGTTCTGCTGTTATCTTAAAGGTACCTCATTCTGAACACTATCATAATGATATGGAAAATCAAAGTGTGCATGCAATGCAGAATCTTGAACAAACACTAATTGTTGATTTTCCAGATAATGAGATAACGAGTGATAGCAATATCATTCTGTATTCTCAGTATTTGAAAGAAACACAACAGGCAGCTGTTCAAGATACTAATTTGCATGCTCAACAAGATTCAATGATTTTATCTGTGATTGAACAAATGTCAGAACAAATGATTAATCATGTAAATAATTGTAAAAAGACTAATAAAGAAAAGAATAATGAATCCATAACCGCTGAGCTTGAGAGATATAAAGAACGAGTCAAAACTTTTGAACAACGTCTTAATATCGATTTAAGCAGTCGTGAAAAAAATGATTGATTATCAAATGGAAGATATGATAAAGGAAAAGCTTGCACTTAAGCAGCAAATTGATTCACTTGAACAAAATCTTTCTAATCAAATCAAGGAAAAGTAATCTTTATTGCAAACATTAAGTGTTCTCAAAATTGAATCCAAAGAAAAGGAAAGTAAATACTTGGAAAATGAAATTGATTTGGAAAAGAAAATAAAGAAACTTGATAATATTGTTTATAAAGTGGGTCAATCTACTCAAACAGTGTACATGTTAACAAAGCCTCATGTTTTTTATAATGACACTCACAAACAAGCTCTTGGGTATCAAAATCTGTTTTATCTCAAGAAAGCTCAGCGGATTAAGCCAACCTTGTATGATGGTAGTATTATATCTAGTCAACATGTTGCTATTCTTGTGATTGATGATGATGAGACATTGATTTTGGAAGAAGTAAGTCGATCTAAAATGCTTGCAAGACAAAACGATCTAATTTTCAAAGAAAAGAAAGTTAATACTACTCCAATTAATTATGTCGAGTTAAATAAATTGTCTGAAGATTTTGGTAAACGTTTTGTTCTACAACAAGAATTGTCTGCTGAACAAGCTTTCTGGTTACAAACTTCCAACCTTAATACTGAACAATCTGATATTTCACCTCGTAGAATAGAGGCTCCTAACGAACTTCCTAAGGTTAGTTTGGTTAATACAAGTCTTAAAAAACTTAAATTCCATATATCTAACTTTGACACCATGGTGAAAAAACGGATTACACCTGATGTTATTACAGAAGGGGAATGGGGGTTTAAACACACTAAAGCTGTTTTTCTAAAAGAAGTTATTCCATTTTTAACGACCTTAAAAGACACATTCAATGTTTTTGATAGAGATCTTCTAAATAAGGTAACAGAAGTACAAACAGTTTTTAACTAGACGGAAGCAGATGTTCAACAGTGTTTAGTAGACAAACAATGTTTTGAAATTGTTAAGAAAGAACTTTTTCTGGAAAATGATCGACTCTTACAACAAATCATGTCTCAAGATGTTTCGCTTTCTGTTATGAATTCTACTACTCTTAATGGTGAATCTGTGAATGTGGAAATGCAAAATAGTGAATCTTGTGATAAGTTTTTCGATCTTGATGTTGAGCTTTTGAAATCAAAAATTCGTATAATGTACTTTTGAAAAGTTACCCACAACTTGGAAAACACTATATTTCTCTTGAATTGACAATGCAACTTAATCAAGAAATTTTTCAAAAGGACAAATCCTGTGATAATCAAAATGCTCTTGAAATTCCAGAATATTTTGTAAATAATGATTTGAAAGCTCTGTTACAAGCTAAAGACACTACAATTCGTAAGTTGAAGGAACATATCAAATATATGAGAGAAAATGACAAGGAAGAGAAAGTCCAACAAGATATGGATGAGATTGCGACCTTTAATATTGAATTGGAGCATAGTGTGGCCAAATTACTTTTGGAAAACGATCATTTATATAAAGAAATTAATCATTTGAAAAAGATTTTCAAAGATCTGTTTGACTCAATCAAAAAGACATGTGTTCGCACTAAGGAACAAAGTGACTCTTTAATTGCTCAATTAAACTTAAAATCTGTTGAAAATGCGGATTTAAAAGCTCAAATTCAAGACAAGGTTTTGTGATTTCATCATTGAAAAATGATTTACGAAAACTAAAAGGGAAAGAAATTGTTGAAAATGCTGCACAAATACCCATTGCCACCAATATTACTCCAGGCATGTTCAAGCTAGATATAGAACCTATTTCTCATAGACTTAAGAACAATAAGGATGCCCATGAGGATTATATTAAGAAGACTATCGAAAATACTGATACTATACGTGGACTTGTAGAACTCGCGATACAACAGAATCCTAGTGAACCACTCTTAGACTCTACTTGCCGGTTTACAAAACATGTTCAGGAAATGTTAGTCTATGTTTCTAAGACATCCCCTTGTTCACCAAAACTTAGTGAGAAATTGGTTGATGTCACACCTATGAACAAAGTCAAGAAAGTTAGGTTTTCTAAACCTCTCACATCCTCAAGCAACACTAATAAACAGGTAGAGTCATCTATAACATCTTATTCTAATAAACCTGTGTTACCTTCTACATGATTGAAGCGTTCTACTAGTAATAGCAGGTTAAAGCCTACCGGCAATAGAAAGAATGATAGGATCTCGCAACCACAAAGTAGTAACATGAAGAATAAAGTAGAAGCCCAACATAGGAAAGTTAATTTAAATTTGAATAAAAAGAATCGTGTTGTTGAACCTATTCGTGATGCAGATGTTAAGCATTCACTGTTAAATGCGAATTCAGAATTAATATGTGCTACTTGTAATCAGTGTATGTTTGATGCAATCCAGGATATGTATGTTCTTGATTTTGTTAAAGATGTGAATGGTCGTTCTAAATCTGCTAAGAAAAATAAAAAGCATAATATTTGGAAACCTACAGGTCATGTGTTCACTGGCGTAGGATATTAGTGGAAACCAATAGGAAGAACTTTCACTTTAGTTGGTAATTCATGCCCTTTAACTAGGTTAACTCCCACTAAAGTAGTGCCCATTAAGGAATCCACTTCTCACTGAGTTAAAACACAAAAAATAGAGATTAAAGTCTATAGCAGGAGACCCAAACAAGTAAAAACTGTAGGTACGAGTAAAAAGGCTAAGATTGTAGAATCTACGAATGCTAACAACTCGAAACCCAATCATTCTTGGGGATCCAATGCTACAGATGTTCCATCTTCTTCTTCTCTTGTCAATGACAGGTTGTCCAGATTGTTCTCTGGTATCTGGACTCTGGATGCTCAAAACATATGACAGGGAACCGCTCTCAGCTAATAAACTGCGTCAGTAAATTTTTGGGAACTGTTAGATTCGGGAATGATCAAATTGCAAAGATTATGGGGTATGGTGACTATCAGCTGGGAAATGTTATTATCTCAAGGGTATACTATGTTGAGGGGCTTGGACATAACTTGTTTTCTGTTAGAGAATTTTACGATGCGGATCTTGAAGTCGCTTTTCGAAAAAATACTTGCTTTATTCGGGATTTAGAAGGAGTTGATCTACTTTCAGGATCCAGAGACACAAATTTGTACACAATTTCTCTTGATGACATGCTAAAGACTTCTCCAATCTATCTTAATCCAATAATCTTCAGACATAAATTAGGCAACCGTCGTTAATCGCATCTCAACTTCGGTACTCATAACAAGCTAGCTAAAGATGATCTTTGCACGTAGCATCCAAGCTTTAAATTTTAGAAAGATCAACTGTGGTCCAACATGTGGCATTAGAAAAAACAGAAATCCTCTCATTAATTAAGCCAAATTGAGGATACTAACCAAGAAAACTATAGTCTTCTTGCATATGATCTTTGTGGCCCGATTCTTGGAGAGCATTAATGAAAAAAGTATAATATTGGTGATCGTTGACGATTATTTCGATTTACTTGGGTCAAATTTCTGAAATCAAAAAGTATAAGCTCCAAAGAGGCTATCATCAAATGCATCAAAAATATCAATGTTTGTTTTAATGCAACATCCGTAATGTTCCGAACATATAACCGGAAATGAATTTGTCAATCAGACCCTTCGTGAATTTAATGAAAATGTCGGCATCTCGCATCAAACATCTGTTGCTTTGCTCGCCTACTCCTCAACAGATTGGCGTGGTCAGAAAGACGAAACCGGACTCTTGTAGAAGTTGCTCGTACAATGTTGATATTTTCAAAAGCTCCATTATTTCTGTGAGTCGAAGCAATCAATACAGCTTGTTATACCCAAAACCGTTCCTTGATCCGTCTCCGATTCAACAAAACTCCATATTAGCTGATGCACAACAAGAAGCCGGATTTATCGTTTCTTCATGTCTTTGGTTTATTCTGTTATCCGACCAATGAAATGAGGATTTGGGTAAACTAAATTCAACGGCCGATATTAGTATTTTTGTTGGTTACGCGCCCGCAAAGAAAGCTTTCAGAATCTACAACAGAAGAACCCGGAAAATTATGGAAACCATTCATGTAGCGTTCGATGAGCTAACAGCAATGGCTTATGAACAATTCAGTTCAGGACCCGAACCTCAACTTATGACTCCTGCAACATCCAGTTCAGGACTCGTTTCAAACCATGTTCCTCGACAACCTTTTAATCCACCAAACATAAATGAGTGGGATCGTTTGTTCCAACCCATATTCGATGAATACTTCAACCCTCTACAAAGTGTTGATTATCATTTTTTTTGGTAAAGGAGACATAACCCCGGTAAATTATAATACACCAAAAAAATCAATGAAGTACAATAGAATATGACTGAGTGTCACATTAACCTCAAGCAAAAGCTTGAACAACCACTAAATCATATGAATGCCATATGATTACTAACTATCAATACATAACCAATAACACCAATGGGAAAAAACCACCTAATAGAACAAAGACAAAACCTATGCATCAAAATTAATAAGCAAAACAAGACTCAGGCAGGTTCCATCTTTGGGCAAAGGAAGCACTAATCTTGGACTTCTTAAAGCGGCAAGATAATAACTTGAGACGGACTGAAGAATAAATGCAATCACTAACTTGCTTCACCATTCTCTTATTATTCTTGAACATCCTCTAATTCCTCTCTTGCCATAAAAAACAGGCCGAAGCAGCCAACACAAGCTTAGCAATCACACTTTTAGGAGACTTCCGTTTAGCAACATGAATCACCTCCGTAAGAATCTAATTAAAAACAACACTAGAGTTAGACAAACCTGCAAACGACTTCATATGACTCCAAACCTATTGGGAAAACATGCATTCAAAGAATATATGTTCGTGAGAGTCCGGGACTAGCTCGCATAATGGGCAAACAGTCATGAGAGAATCCGAAACTTCCCAACTAGCCACCTTATCTTGCGTCTTCAGCCTTTGTTTGATCACAAGCCATAGATTAAACGCATGGCGAGGGATGCAATATGGGAACTAAACAGCCGCAAACCAATCTACTTTAATGTTCCTAGATCTGATCGTGGCTCATACCCTAGAAACAGAAAATGGCTTGGTAACTCCAACTTCATTCCTCCACTCTAACCGATCAGAATTGATGTTCGTATACGGAGAAGGCAAAGCTTGAAGCTGCGGGTATTTATCAGACAAAAAATCGGCCAATTCCACATCCCATTGTGAAATACATCACTAACAGTTGACAAAGCACTAAGACCTGCTGTATATCTATCACGAGGAGGAATAAGCTTAGCTAAAGGACCAAAAGTGCACCAGTTATAGAACCATAAAGACGCCTTGGCTCCATCACCAATAGAATACCAAATATACTCACGAATCAACGGACGAATTTGAAGCACCTTTCTCCAACCCCAAGAAATCCTACCACGAATAGGAATATCCAAAAAGTTCCACTCTTTGAGTTTGTACATGTGCACCCACTTAACCCACAAAGACTCCTTATGGGATAAAAGCTTCCAAGTGTGCGAGATCATTAAATCTTTATTAAACAGGTCCAAGCGACGCACGCCAAGACCCCCTTCATCCTTCGGAAGACAAACCACGTCCCACGCCACTTTAACACGCCTTTTCCGTATAGAACCATTACACCATAAAAACCCTCTTATAATATGCTTAATATCAGAAAGAACACGAAAAGGAAGAATAAACATCGAAGCCCAATAGATATGCATGGAACTAAGAACCGAACGAATAAGCTGTAAGTGACCAACAGCCGAAAGGAACTGATTATCATGTTCCAGTAGCTGTTGCACCAAGAGCTGTTGAAATAACCGATTTACCTTCATCAACAACCATTGATCTAGATGCACCTTCATCAAGTACTTCATCAACTAACCAACAACAACAATCCTCAATCCTCTCACAAGGTGTTGAAGAACCGATACCAAATGCACATTTTGACAATAATGAACCTCTTCATGATGTTTCTACTTCTCAATAATCATCGACAAATACGCAGTCCTCTCACTCTCCACTAGAACTGATTGGTAGATGGACTAAGGATCATCCATTGGCAAACGTGATTGGTGACTCGTCTCGACTAGTCTCCACTAGAAAGTAACTTGAAACTGATGCCATGTGGTGTTACTTTGATGCCTTCCTAACTTTTGTAGAACCAAAGAACTTCAAACAAGCCATCCTTGAACCATCATAGATTGATGATATACAAGAAGAAATTAATGAATTTGAAAGACTACAAGTTTGGGAATTAGTGTCGTGTCCAGATAAAGTCATGTTGATTAAACAGAAGTGGATTTACAAGGTTAAAACAGACGAATTTGGTGGGGTACTCAAGAATAAGGCTAGATTAGTTGCTCAACGATTTAGGCAAAAGGAAGGAATAGACTTTGAGGAATCATTTACACCGGTTACAAGAATAGACGCCATCCGTATCTTCGTAGCAAATGTCGCCAACAAGAATATGACGATCTTCCAAATGGACGTCAAAACGGCTTTTTTAAATGGCGAGCTCAAAGAAGAGGTCTACGTTTCTTAACCAGAAGGATTTGTTGATCAAGACAACCCATCGCATGTGTACAAGCTCAAAAAGGCCCTTTATGGTCTCAAACAAGCACCACGTGCATGGTATGACATGCTGTCAAGTTTCCTCATTTCACAAAATTTCTCCAAAGGTGCAGTCGATCCAACACTCTTCACAAAAAAAGCAGGAAATGACTTATTACTGGCACAAATTTATGTTGACGATATAATATTTGCATCCACTAATACTGCTATGTGCAATGAGTTTGCTAATCTTATGACCACTAAGTTCAAGATGTCGATGATGGGACAAATGTCATTCTTTTTAGGATTACAAATTTCTCCAAGTCCTAGAGGCATCTTCCTAAACCAATCAAAATATGCTTATGAAATTATTAAAAAATATGGTTTGCTAACTAGTGACTCTGTAGACACATCTATGGTGGAAAAGAATAATCTGGATGAAGATCTACAGGGGACACCAGTTGATGCTACACTTTACCGTGGCATGATTGGATCTCTTATGTATCTGACATCCAGTAGACCTGGCCTTATTTATGCAGCCTGCTTATGTGCTTGGTATCAGGCAAAGCCTACCGTAAAGCACCTACATGCGGTTAAACAGATCTTTCGATACCTAAAGGGAACCATTAACATGGGTCTCTGGTACTCGAAGGATACCGATATGTCTCTAACGGCATATTCAGACGCAGATCACGCGGGGTGTCAGGACACTAGACGTAGTACATCAGGAAGCGCTCAATTCTTGTGTGACAAACTTGTTGGCTGGTGTTCCAAGAAGCAAAAGAGCACTGTGATCTCGAGTATAAAGGCTGAATATATTGCCTTATTTGGGTGTTGTGCTCAAATCCTTTGGATGCGATCACAGCTCACAGATTATGGGTTTCAATTCAATAAGATTCCTCTATACTGCAACAACAAAAGTGTGATTGCTCTATGCTGCAACAATGTTCAACACTTTAGAGCTAAGCACATCGATGTACGCTACCATTTTATAAAGGAGCAAGCGAAGAATGGAATAGTGGAACTATACTTTGTCCGGACCGAATATCAACTGCCAAACATCTTCACCAAACCCTTGCCACGAGAAAGATTCAACTTCTTAATTAAAAGGCTTGGTATGCAAAGCATGTCTCCGGAAACACTAAAACGTCTAGCAGAGGAAGAGGACGAGTAATGGTGGTAACTCGTGGTATATCCTGTGTATTATATGTATATATGAAAACATAAAAACCCAAAAATATTTTTCATTTTATATAAATTTTTCAAAAAGAAAATAGAAAATTAAAAAAATTAGAAAAATATAAAAATATGTATCTCTGACATGTCTTCTAATAATCGATAACATTTACGGCCTTAGAAATGTCATTTAATATGAGGCTGTAAATGTAGTTCGAGCAGAAGTTCTAAAGACTTTTAAAACATGTCAATGGCTTGCTATTGTTTCTGATAGCAACCCGGTCATCATCTTAAACGCAAGTATTTCGACAAAAAGAAAACTTGACCTCACAACGGAAAATTTATTTTTCTCGGGAATGAATTACTTCATATTCATTCAAAGGCTTGTGTTTACTTTGCAACACAACCCGTGCTTCCGTTATACAAATTAATGTATGTGTCAGTGCATTTCTTTGTCAAAATAAGAGAAATCTTATTTTTATGGTGTTGCTTTTCAAAATAAAGTAAAATAATCATCTTAGTAATTCATCAAAAAATGATTTTTCAAGGCATTTGACCACTCAAACAACGACTACAACTCTTTAAATAGAAAACGGGTCATTGTTTAAGGGGGAGAAAATGTCAAATTTCTTCTTCTAAATCATCAAGTAATAAATGGGAAAAGGTTTTTAAACAATAATGGAATAATATTTAACGGAAAGTTAATTAGTTTTAACTTTATTAGACTTATATGTTATGTGTTTATGCCTTTAGGGTCTTGATAACAAATCTTATGGCTTAGACTAGTTTATTAAAACATTTAGGGACTAAAAGTGTTAAATGTGTATCTAGTTTATACCTTAGGAAAGTTATTAAGGAAAAAGGGAAGGGATTATAAACTCTAGGGGGTAAAGCTGCCAAAACTCAAAAGTTTGAAACAATAACACCCCCTATCGTCTGTTATCACTCACAAACACAAACACACTCATTTTTTTCCTTTCCACCATTTTTATAACTCGAAAAATTCAAGAACATCAAATCGTGCATTTCAGTCATTAAGGTAAACAAAAAATGTGTTCCTTACAATCTAAACAACTAATATTCAAAAGGAATTAGGTTAAAAAAGGAATTTTTGATCGTAATCCCTAAAAATCGGTTTAGAGTTCATCAAAATCAAAAGTGGTCTAAATCCTAAATTGATTGAGGGGTTTTGATAGGTAAGGGTTGTAGAACACTCGATTATAACAGTTTGTTATGGGGTTAACATTCAAATGGGTTTTGCTTGATTCTTATGTTTGAAAATTTGGGTTTTAAGGAAGAACATGAAAAAGGTAGTGGGTTTATGGTTAAAAGGTGTTATATTACTTCCTTAAATGGGTTGGAGTAAGAATATCCAAAGCTTAAACATAAAACTTGTTAGTGTGGGTAAAAACGAGTCACTAGTTTCGTTTATACCAAAAATTAGATACTTTTGTGGTTAATTCATGTTATATCTGCTAGAAAATGCTTGTAGTTGATTTGGTTCATGTTTGGTGTATTCTAGTTTCCTAAAATCTGAATTTGTGTTAATTTGAAATTTTATGGGGCGATTTATACACTCGAGACATATGGGGCGATTTATACACTCTTATAGGGGGCGATTTATACGTTTCTTATAGGGGGCGATTTATACACTATTGTTTAAAGGGGGCGATTTATACACTGACATCAAGGGGCGATTTATACGTTCCATATAGGGGGCGATTTATACATTTCACTATAGGGGCGATTTATACACATTTCTTAAGGGGGCGATTTATACGTGACATCTTAAGGGGGAGATTTATACACTTATTATATATGGGCTATTTATACATACCTAGTCAAGGGGGCGATTTGTACATTGAAATATAAGGAATGATTTATACCTAAATGTTTTCACTAGATAACTCATTTAGGTTAATTCCTCTTTAGATCATGTGTAAGTTGCTTAATTAACTGTGTTTGATCAATTGTTAGTTTGTTGACCCTATAAGTTGACCTTCTGATCATTGTCTTTCATCCTGTACTTTGATTGAATGCCTGATAAAATGTGTTAAATCTGTCTAGTTAATGTCTGTAAATTGCTTCTCTAAGTCTATCCCCATGAGTCAAATTAATCAGTCAGTAATATATAAATTTGTTTGTATATAAAATATATTAGAAAATACTTAGCAAAAACATGAATCCAGTTGTCGCTCAACAAGTTGCTCTTGACAATACTTTGGTTGCTCCCGAGAAATGACCAAAGATTGAAAAATGCAACGCGAGAATTGAGTTCAGCAAGCCACAAAGAGAACCCACATATCAAGTCACTCTGGATGTTCTTAAACTCTCTCCCATGCTATCTCGCTTTCCTGATCACTGCTGAAGTTCCTAAAATATATATGCATCAATTCTGGAACACCATCAAGAAGATCAGAGATACAGATGCATACCAGTTCAAGCTGGATAAGCAAAAGTTCCGAATTAACACTGAATTATTTTGTGAGATCCTCCATATCTGTCCCAGACTCTCTAACCAATATTTTTTTGAACCTCCCTTCGAAGAAGAAATGGTTCCATTTATCAAGGAACTCGGGTACACTGGCAAGTGTGATAAGCTATCTCAGATCCATACAGATCATATGCACCAGCCCTAGAGAACATATGCTGCTGTCATCAATAGGTGTATCTCTGGGAAGTCTACAGGTCTTGATAAGCTCAGTCCGTCAAGAGCTCAAATCTTGTGAGGAATGTTCTACAAGAAGAATGTTGACTTTGTTGCTTTACTTTGAGAAGATTTTATGTTTCAAGATGACAACAGAGATATAAGTCCTGCACGTAAAGAGAACATGCCCTACCCAAGATTCGCTAAAGTTATCATTAACCATTTCATCTCTAAAGATAAAACCATCTCAATAAGGAACAAGATAAATCTACACACAATCCGAGATGATAGCTTGTTGGGTACATTGAAATATGTCTCCAAAATAGAAGATTATCAGAAGTAGGGAGCTTTGATTCCTAAAGAGACGATTAATCAAGCTATTAAAGATTCTAAAGCTTATAAGACTTATCTTGACTTTGCTACTGGAAAAGCTACACCCAAGAAAGCAATGAATTTTAAGAAAATTGCTTCACCCTCACAGAAACTGACTCCTGTCTTAGAAGAAGAACCAATAAAGAAGCCTAAGCGGACTAAGAAACCTGAACCCGCTAAGCAAGCTGAAACTGCTAAGAAGCCTGCACTTGCCAATAAGTCATCCACTATGCAAACAGCTGGTGTTGTCATCAGAGACACTCTTCGTGTGTCAGTGTCGAAGAAGAAAGCACAAGCTAAAGTGGATAGAGGTAAAGGCATGGATTTACTTTCTGATGTAGCATTACTTGAAGCTGCTCAGCTAAAGAAAGTCCTCAAGAAAAGCAAGCATGATACTCACATGCTTCACGCAAGTGGCTCAAGTGATGGAGTTGGTTCTTAACCAAAGGTTCCTGATGAGCTTAAAGAAAAGACAACTGATACAAATGAATGAACCGATACTATACCAAGGGTTCCTAATGTGCCCAAAGATCAATCTGAGAGCGAAAACAAGTCTTGGGGAGATAGTAGAGATGATGATGATAGTAATGATGATGATAGCAATGATAATGACAGTGATGATGTCGGTGATGATGAAGACGTCCTTGAAAGTGATGATGATCATGAAGAAGCTGATGATGAACGGACAGAATCTGATGATGAAGAAGAAGAAGCATAAGATGATGAGTACGTACATACTCCTGAAGACTATGTACCTACTGAAGATGAAACAAATGATGAATCTAAGGAGTTTGATGAAGAAGAATATGAAGAGCTATATGGTGATGTCAATATTAGTTTGAAAGATGCTGAGCCTGCTAAAAAAGAGAAAGATAATGAAGAGATGATTGTTGCTAGTCATGTGAACATCAAGAGGGTGCAAGTAATCTAGTCAAGGATGATGCTCAAGCAAAATAGAAGACTGAAGTCCCAATACCAAGTTCTTCTATATCATTCGACTATGCTGCTAAATATCTCAACTTTGATAACATTCCCTCGGTTGACACAGAAGTTGTCTTTATGTTGGATATTAATGTTCAATATGAAGTCCCGTGTACCTCACCTCTTCTCACCATCCCAGTGTCTGTAATCCCCGAACATACTATTGACAATCCATGTGAAATAGTCACAGCTGCTTCGTCAACAACTATTTCTTCTCTTCTATCTTCACTCTTTCCTCACCTTTAATAATTAACACCAATCCCTACACCAACAACAACACAAGCTACAACCTCAACCACTACAGTTCCTGAATCTGAAACTCTCTCTGCTTTCCATTAAAAATTACTGATTTGGAAAAGGATGTCAAAGAGCTTAAGACTGTTGATCACTCTGCAACACTCCTTTCAATCATCAAATCTGAAGTCTCAAATGCTGTCAAAGAGTACCTTGGAACAAGTCTGGATGATGCTCTATATAAGGTGATCAAGAAACACGATGTTGATATAATTAAGGAACACTCTGTTCCACCTGAAATAGTACAGAGACTCAGACAACAATATGTACCTAAGAAAAGCACTGAAGACATCAGAAAAATCAAGATGGAGCATGCAAGAAAGCAACAGGTGCCTAAACAAACTATCATCTCATCTGATACCACTGCCCTTGAAGAATTTGATCAGAAAACTACCTTGTTTGAATCAATTACCAAATCTAAGTCATTCAAAAAAATTCCAAAGCAAAGAGCTCTATATCATGCTCTCATGGAGTCAATCCTTAAGGATGAAGAGGCAATAGACAAATGAGTTGCTTATCAATTGAAGAAAAGGAAACAAGATGATGCTGATAAAGAAGGCCCTTCTGCTGGATCAGACCGAGGGTTAAAGAGACAGAAAACAAGCAAGGACATTGAACCATGTAAGAAGGCTAAGTCTACTGAATCTTCCAAAAGGCATTTCCAAATCTAAGCCAAAATCTACTGGCAAGTCTGCACAACAGAGGAGACAATGTTTGAGGCTGGAGATACTCAAGAGCCACAGAATCAAGGACAAGACATAAGAAAT
>BQNB010014401.1:0-43970 GCA_026074375.1 Tanacetum coccineum
TGAAAACGCGCGAGTTTTATGATTCAAGCTTTTAAGACTTAGTAAAATACTTATAATATTGTTAGATAAGCTTATTAGGATATATTATGACATTAGTTTACAAGTTTAGCTTATAGATTAAGCAAAAACATGAAATTAGGGTTTCATGAGCTCGGTTTGGATCAAAAAGGGAAAACACATATGTTTTTGAGTTCAAAGCTTTTAAAATGGTTTAAGCATGATCATATGAACATTATAAGAGTATGGAAACAGAAATGGAGCTTATGGAACCTGATTTTGAGCTTATAGCTTGGAAACGGGTCGAAATAGAGACTTTTAGCTTTGTATGCCTAGAATAACAACTCCAGGGCTTCAAAACTTGGTTTCTTCACTTGTATTCTACTCTTGGGACGTCTTAGGACTTCTCTTGATGTTCTTGATCAGACCTTGGACTCCATTGATGGTTAGAAAGAAAGAATTGAGGTGTGAGTTGAAATGAAAGGGTTTTACCCCTTTATATAGGTGTGAACCACCTTGGAGGCCAAGAAAACTTGGTGGTTAAGGCTTGGAGCTAGAGTATATGATTCATGGAAGCTAGAAGGTGATGTGGAATAGCTATGGGATGAGTTAGCAAAGCTAGGACTAGGTTTGAGGTGTTGTTTTGCTCTTGTGGTGTCGCGGCTATGAAAGGAGGAGAAAGGAGGTGACAAAGCAACTTGGGGACCAAGTATTAATTTGAGGTGCTTGTAAGCAGCTTGGAGATGAAGTAGGTGAGTCATGGAGTTGTGTGGTTGCTTGGTTGGTTTTCAAATGGGTCATTTTGGAGGGAAAAAGGTAATCGGGTAGATTAGGGCTCGTTTAGGGTTTTTAAGGTTTTTCTTCTAGCTAGGGTTAGGGTTTAAGGTAGATTAAGGTTTAGGATTAGTGTTATGATTATAGTTTCGTTTTAGGTTTTAAGGTTTTTAAAATATGTTTGAGGGCTTATAAGTAGAGTAATTAGGGTTTACATGTCACATATTGAGTGTAGTAGATTGTACAAAAGTAGTGGTAAAGAAACTAGAATGTAAACAGTGGTAAAACGACTATTTTGGATGTCATGCTTAATGACTTGTACATTTATGCTTATAAGATTAAGGACTTGTACATTGACACAAGGGAGTTTAAATTTAACAGTAGATGTTATATTAACTTGACATAAGCTTTGATTGCTTGTACACTAATTTTATATGTATACATTCATATAGTTTAAGGGTTTTTGATACAAACATTTTAACGTTTAAAGCATGTTTTTGATATAACGATTTTAAATGTACATTATAATAGTATGTACTTTGAAAAAATGATATAAGAAAATTGACTTGACATATTAGATGTATATATGATAAAACATATATATAGATGGCAAAAAGTAAGTTTTGTAGCTCGTAACTTTAGTTAATGCAAGTAATGAAATAAATCGGAAAATTTTCCCCGTAAAAAGGTTTTCATATATAATAATAGATAGTACAATTGCATCTAACTTAATAGATTTATCTTTACATTTGATGAAAAGTGGTAGTTTGTTAAGTCCCCATCCTTAAAGAAATCTCGTCCCGAAGATTCAATTGGATGATTGTAAGTGAAGTTTGAAAAAACAATGAGGAAATTTGTCACAATTCATCTTCCGCGTAATCCCCTACCATGTAAAATTCTTTATAGTTGCTTGATTTCCACAGTTCCATAATTTCCACTGGTTTCTTTATACAAAGTTAGATTTGGTCATCGAGTTGAAGTTCTTCACTGGAATGAATTAGAGATCATCGGATAGCTTTCTTTAGATTAGAAACGTGGAAAGTATTATGGACATTACTAAGCTCTTCAGGAAGCTTTAGTTTATATGCCACAGGGCCAATCCGTTCAAGATATTTTGAATGTCCAATGTATCGGGATTAAAGCTTTTCTTGTTTTCCAAATCGACATGATACCTTTACGAGTGATACTTTTAATACATAACCGATCGCAACTTGAAATTCTAAGGATTTCGCATTACGTTGGCATAACTCTTTCCTTTGCCGGTCTCTTTAGCATGCAGCATTGACGAATTTGCAACGATCTTTTTAGTGGTTTCATAAATTATTTCTGTCCGTGATTTAATCAAACTCCAACTTTGGCCCAGCAAACCAGGTGGATACTGCACCTTTCGACATAAAGTGCTGTCAAATGGTGATGCCCATAATACTGGACATGAAACTATTATTATAAGAAAAATTTCCAGAAATGGTATGTGGTTATCCCATCCCTTCCCTAATTCATAATACAAGCTCGCAGCCATGTCATCGAGTGGATTGGATGGTTCTTTCACTATGTCTATCGATTCAGGATGAATATGCTGTCTCATGTCTATTTAATACCCAAAGCATTTGCAATGACTGCTAGAATTTAGATGTAAATGACAGACTACAATCCAGATGATAGATATTTGTCACGCCATGTCGAGGAGACTAATCTTTGATGTATAACCAAGTATAGTTTCCATACAACATTCGCTCGAGTTGGGAATGAAATGTCTGCATTTGGTAAGCATGACAATGACCCTAATGTAGTCATGTCTTTGCGGTTTGAGTACTTTTTGATGAATCCATTATTATTCTTTCACATTCCACATAGAATTTCCGGTTGTACGAGTAACGGATGGCTATTGACCTTTCTAATCTACTTAACTCTAGAACATTTCAAACATTTGCCAACATATTCTGCGATGAATGCCTTCATGTTAGGTCCACCATAGAGTTCTTTAGATCTTTGTGCCATTTTATCAGAACCCGGTGAATGAATATTTCAATTTATGAACTTCATGCAAGATCAAGTAACTTAAAACCGCCAAAAATGGTTTACCTAGCTTCGATTTTTGATACAACGAGTTCCACCAGGACGTATTTTAAATGATTTGTCCATTCCTAGTAGGTTTTCAGTTTTGACGTTTTCTTCTTTGAGTACTTTGTTTTGAGCTTCGAGAATTTGTGATGGTAATTTTGGATGAACGAAGAGTATGAATCAATTCACTAATCGAGTTTGCTTATTTGTTTTCTTCGACTTAAGGCAACTTGCCACAAACATTTGCCTTTCCAGGATTATAGCAAATCTCACAATCATAATCTGCAAGTATTCTAAACCATCCGGCGTTGCCTCATATTTTAATTCTTTTTTGACGAAGAATGTGTCAAAGGCTTTGTGATAGTGAAAAAACTGTACACTTAATACAGTATAGATATGTGTCTCCAGAGTTTTAAGAGCGAATGACACACTACTCTCTACTCCACTACTTTTTCTCTACTACTACATCTAAAATAACTCTACATTAAATACTAAGTCAACTAACTCAACTTGAAACACTTTCCCTAAACTACTTTTCTAACTTAACATATACTTTCTAGTTTTATACCTTCTTCTCTTCTCCATTCTATCCCCTAATTCAGATCATGAAGTGGTATAGTTTTTCTTCGTGAGTTTAGTTGTCGAGATGCATATGGCAATTACCTTTTTCTCTTTGCATTAATACACCCTAGAACTTTGAAGAGATGCATCACAATAAATGACAAAGTCATCGTTTCCTTCCGGTAATGCTAAGATTGGTGCTTCACAAAGTTTTTGTTTAAGGAGTTGGAAAGCCGATTCTTGTTCTTCCGCCCTAGATATACTTCTTGTTTTTCAGGTTAAATTTAGTCAAAGGCTTTGCAATTCTTTGAAAACCTTGATACATCTTCGTAATAGCCCCGCGAGTCCTAAGAATTGACGGTACTTCTGTGGGTGGGGGGGTAACACAAAAGTTTGGAGATATCCAGTTCTTAACTACTTCAAATCTTGGCGGGGTCAACATGAAGTCCTTGACAAATCAAATCAGATGGTCCCAAGAAATAACACTATACGAATCCATAAATCAGCATTTAGATAACTTGGCATACAATTTCTCTTTTCGAGTAATTCCAGAGATTATTCTCAATGAATTGCGTGATCTTCATGTGTTACGATATAGCTAAGAATATCATCGATAAATACTATTACGAATTTATCCAAATATGGTTTACACACACGGTTCATGAGATCCATGAATACAGCAGGTGCGTTAGTTAAACCAAATGGCATGACTTGAAATTCATAGTGTCTGTATCTTGTTCTGAAAGCAGTCTTAGGAATATCTTTGTCCCTTACTCTCAGTTGATGATAGCATGATCTTAAGTCGATTTTTGAGTAAATGCTTGAACCTTGAAGTTGATCGAATAAGTCATCGATCATGGGTAATGGGTAACGATTCTTTATGGTAAGTTTATTCAACTCTCGGTAATCGATGCACATTCTAAAAGATCCATCTTTCTTTTTAACAAATAAAACAGGAGCTCCCCAAGGCGATGTACTTGGTCGGATAAAACCTCGGTCTGTTAGTTCTTGAAGTTGGTTAGATAACTCCTGCATTTCTGAAAGAGCCAATCTATAAGGTGTTCAGGCTACAGGCGTTGCTTCGGGAATTAAGTCGATTTGGAACTCTACTTGGCGAACGAGAGAAAGGCCAGGTAGATCTTCAGGAAAAACATCTAGAAATTCTTTGACTACGGGGATATCTTCTAGTCTTTTCTCGTCTAATTTCTTTTCCATTACTTGGATCATGAAAACTTGATAACCTCGAGATATATACCTTTTAGTTTTTATACAGGATATGAGATTTAGTCGAGTTTTACTTTGATCACCTTCGACTATTAGAGTTTCAACCTGCTGATATGGTTTAAGGTAATCTAGGAAAGTAGGAAGACCAGGTAGATCTTCAGGAAAAACATCTGGAAATTCTTTGACTACGTGGATATCTTTTAGTCTTTTCTTGTCTGATTTCTTTTCCATTACTTGGATCAGGAAAACTTGACAACCTCAGGATATATATCTTTCAGTTTTTATACAGGATATGAGATTTAGTCGAGTTTTACTTCGATCATCTCGAATGATCATAGTTTCAACATTGACAGGAATGTGAATGACTTTCTTGTCACATAGAATTTTGGCATGATACTTGGACAACTCGTCCATACCGACGACAACGTCGAAACTACCAAGTTTAAATGGCATGAGATTGATTTTGAAGGTTGATTTAACAAAGTTAGAGTGCAGCCTTTGATAATTGTGTTTGTGCTTACTAAGTTTCCGTCAGCCATTTTGATATCATAAAAGGTATCTATTGTAATAGATGGAATATTTAGCATAGAGGCAAGAGATATGGATATGAAGCTTCTATCGGTTCTAGAATCAAATAATACTCTAGCTAAATGTTGATTTAGAAGAAACGTACCCGTAACTACGTTCAGGTCTTGATGAGCATTTCTATCCCTTAGTAGGTAGGCTCTTCCTTGGTCATTGTTTTCAGATGGAGTAACAGCATAAGCTCTAACAGCTTCTTGCCTTCGGTTTTGTTGTGGTTGGTGATTATTGTAGCGATTGTTGGTGTTGGTGTTACGGTAGTTGTTGTTGTTGTTGCGAGAGTTGTTGTTGTTGTTGAAAGTTCTTCTGTCGTCAAACTTTCGTTTGTGGTCACTTGATACTTGCACTGGAGTATGCTTGGTTACTTGATCCATTAGCCTTTGGGCTATGTTAATGGCTTCCTCTAAAGTTTGAGGTTTAGAGGCAGTAACATTTCTTTAATTTTTCGAGGTAGTCCCCCGATGAAAGCTTCCAAGAGTTTCTCGGTGTTTGGCACCATGTTCGGGCATAGGACTGTTAATTCTTGGAATCTTCTAACGTAAGGTTTAAGATCATTTCCCTTTACAGTCAGATTGTAAAGTTCTTCTTCCATTTTTCTAATTTCAGTCCGGGGACAATACTTGTTTGTCAAAAGCCTTTTTAACTCAGTCCAGGTGATTTGATTGGCTTGCTCTACTCCTATAGGTTGGGCATATGCATTCTACCAGGACAAGGCATCGTCAGTCAGGGTACCATTAGCAAATGTTACTTTGTTTTCTTCAGCACATCTGCTACAAGAGAATACTGATTCGGTTCATTCAAACCAGTGGATAAGGCCAACTGCTCCTTCCGTACCATTGAAGTAGAAAGGTTGACAGCTGATGAACTCTTTATAGTTTCCCGTTTTTACTACAGAAGTTCCAGTAGGACCGGTGTTCCTGTTGGGATTACTAATATTTGCCATTGTTAAAGCTTGTGCTTCTTAAGCCGTAGTGACACTGTCAGCAACTAGTTTCCTAATGGCAGCTTGAGTCATGGCCGGTGCTTCAGATGTTGATGTCTTTTTGGGAGGCATTCTATCAACAAAATACAACATGTAATAAGAATGATATCACAAGTCTAAAAAATGTTTAAAGAGTAATGCTTATTTTTCTTTAAAATGCTTAAAGTTCAAGAATAAGCATTACTATGATGGTGATGAAGATGAAAATGATGCATATGATGTAGGATGAATGATGAAGATGAGATAAGATGAATAAATCGGTATTATGAAACAACAAGGTATATAACGGGATTGCCTTTGTATTAAGAACAACTTGCCTTGGTACTATACATAGTCAAGATTTGACAAGTGTTTTTATTTATACCACACATCCCATGGCTAGGTTAAAAGCTAATACTAGTATCTAATCTAGTAGTTGGGTGGTTATTCCATACGGTTCTTGAGTTGGTTGATGGAGTCTTAGAGATTTTCCACATCTACTTGGTGACGAATCTGCATGTCGTTGATAATGTCTCCTAGTTCAGTAATCCTGAAGCGGGCTAGAGAAATCTTATGGTTACTTCCCATTTGTTTCCTCTAGAGTTTGGTAATTCGGGCACGTGCTTGTTGAAGTTCAGCTTCCAAAATAATGAAATCTTGTTGGATGATTACTCGCCCTTTTCCGAGACCTTTGACTTTATCTTCTATATACTCAATACGATCGAGAGAGAGTTCTCCTAAATGATTTAGAATTTATTCGATTTGTTCCTCATGACGCTCTATACTTGTCTTTTGCGAGCTTTCACCTATCTCAAAGACTTGAGGTAGGGAAGAAGTAGAAGAAGATGATCGGCCTCGTTTCTTAGGTGACAGAAATTCTTCCGGAAGAAAGAATTCTTGAGGATTAGGTATTGAAGATGGAGGTATGATAGTTGGAGGCGGGATAGGTGATTTTTCAGTATAAAAGGCTTGCAAAACATTCATGTAGAGATCATCATGAAATAATGAAAAAGTTAGTGAAGCTAGTGGGACTATTCCAAATGAGTTGGAAGAACTAGAGTAAGTTTTTCCTGGTGAAGCTGGGACATAATCTGAAGAAGCCGAAAGATAGTTTGGGAAGTTTGAGGAAAAGGCATCCTCCATATTGGAAGTAGGATGGTTGGGAGAAGACATCGTTCTGTTTAACAACCCAACGGTAAATAACATAAGTTATTTATTTAATAATATAATAGTTATGTATCTTTACATACCATTTCGGAAGATATAGCTGTACGGAGGACTTTCTTGGATGGAAAAAGAAAAGTAGTTATAGTTAAGGTTTCAACCTTATTCTCTATAACGTGGCTCTTAAGTTTTTATGCAAAACTGCCTATTATTGCTTCAAAACTGCTTTTGCTAATTGCTTAAGAATTAAGTGCTCTATTCTCTGTTTAAGATTTGCTATATTTATGCTTAATCTGTTTAAATGTATTATCTGTCTTCTAGATATTTTGCTTAAAGCTTTGAAATTCAGTTTAAATTTGTTTTTTGAAACACCTAAAGGGGTGTTTGGCTCCACAAGGTTGCAAAGTGGGTCAAATGGGTGTTTAAAAAAGTGTGGGTCACTTTGCCAATTTTGGCAAGAATTTTATTAATCAATATTTGCTGTTTTCAAAAGTTTTTAAATTTCAAAACTTGATTTTAAGGTTTTTCTATAAGTCATTTAAGTCCGTGGTTTTTAAAAAAAGGGTTTTAAGAGCTTATTTGCTTAAGCTGTCCAAAAACCCCAAAATCATTTCAGGCTTGTTTTAAATTTGTTTTAGTGTCTAAATGCAGTATGCAAGTTTGGTTTAAGAGTCTTAAAGTTTGTTTTAGGATATAGTGAAATCTGTTAAAATTTTTCTAAGTATTGTGACCTGAACAAACAACTTTTTCACAAGCATTTTTCTTGGCTTAAAATAAATTGTGAATTCATTGTTGATAAACCAAAAAGAACCAAAAAAAATTAGTTGTTAAATCTTCTTTTTATAATTTAGTGCATGCGCACTCGTTCTCATCAGGTAATTCTATAACCGTCAACAACAACAAGCCCCACTTTTGGCTTTTGTTGACAACCTTTAATCTTGACAGAACCTAGTAAAAATCCTGATCCTCCATATTTACGATGGCCGATAATCTACTATGGATCAAATGCTCGAAGCACACCGTGGGTTACGGGATGGACATCGTTGTTCCCGGTTCATCCCGATACAACTTTGAGCTTAAGCACGGTTTGCTTACCCTTGTTTAAAACAAACAATTTTTCGAACATGACAAAGAAGACCCTCATGCTCACATCCGTTATTTCAACAAGATCACTTCTACGATGAAGTTCCGAACCCGTGCCGGGTTAGATCGGTAAAGCTTACGCTTTTCCCATTTTCCCTCGAGGGGTGCCGACCGGATTTGCTTGAATAAAAGAAGACCCCCTCGATCGCATTTTATATGGATGATTCTTGTTTCGAAAGTCATCAAACACAATTTTCCCTCTTCAAGGACAACAATCTTTGAAATGAAATCACGAGATTTCAACAAAGATTTGATGAATCGTTTTATGAGGCATGGGACCGATTCAACGATCTTCTTCGGGCATGTCCACATCGTAGATTTTTAGAATTACATCAACTCGATGCATTCTACAATGCCTTGAACTCAAATGATCAAGATTCGTTGAATTCCGCCACGGGTGGTAATTTTTTGGATAAAATACCTCGAGAATACCTAAGATCATCGAGTGAAATCTAAATTTTTCGTTAATTCACCGTAACAAACCGGTTGTTGCCAAAGTGGGTATGAGCACTTCCACCCCCGGTATCTCACCCGATGTAGCCGCTCTCACCACCGATGTTGCCGAACTCAAAGATATGATGAAAACTTTGATTCTCGATAAGCAAAAATCCCAAGCTCCCGCAACCGTAAAGGCGGTCGTGGAAAAATGTGTAACTTGCGGTGGTGCTCATTCGTACCAAAATTGTCTCGCCACCGATGGCAACGTTTATCATGAAAATATTCAAGAATATGTTTCCTAAGCCGCCGTGGCTAATTTCAATCAAGGAAATACCGGTTACCGAGCCCCGATTGCTAATCAAATTCGACCTCCCGATTTTCCTCCCGTTCAACAAAACCAAGGAAATAATCAAAACCGAGGGAATAATTACAACCATGGACCAATCCACCAACCCCCGGTTAATCAAGGACAAATTTATCAACCCCAGGTTAATTAACCTCCAGCTTACCAAGCTCCGGCTCCTCAAACATAAGGTGTGTCAAAAACTGATTTTGAGAGCTACGTCAAAGCTAATGATGCAGTGATGAAAAACATGCAAAGCCAAATGTCCAATGTAATGGACTTGCTCACCAAAATTGCAAATTCGAGTGCCGCTTCTACTTCAGGATCGGGTTCTCTTCCAAGCAACACCGTTGCTAAGCCGAAGGGTGAACTAAAAGCAATCACCACCTGAAGTGGTGCCTCTTATGATGGACCTCAAGTTTCACCACCGACTTTTTCTCTTCATAAGGTGGTGGAAAACGAACCCGAGGTGAAAAAGGACACGGTGCCTCCTACTAATAACGGAAGTACCAAATACGTCCAACCTCCGGTTGTCCAAGTTCAACCTTATGTACCAAATTCTGAACCCGTTGTTGCTCCCGTTAGTGCTCCGATGCCTAACTCAAAACCGTCCATTCCGTATCCTTCGAGACGTAATGATGAAAGGCGCCGTGAAAAGTCTAGAGGACCAATGTGGAGAGAAATTCTAACAAAATCTTTAAAGAATTTGAGTTCGAAATTTGCTTAAGGATGCTTTGATTTTATCACAAATAATTTTGCCTCAACTTTTAAAGCTTTTATTGGAAACAAAGAAAAATTAAGTGAAATGGCTAAAACACGTTTGAATGAGCATTGTTCGGCGGTCATCCTCAACAAGTTACCTGAAAAACTTGGAGACCTTGGCAAATTTCTTATCCTGTGTGATTTTCCCGGAATAGATGAGTGCTTAGCCTTGGCCGATCTTGGCGCTAGCATAAATCTCATGCCATTATCTGTGTTGGAAAAACTTTCTCTTCTGGTACTCATTCCTACTTGTATGACTCTTGAACTTGCGGACCGTTCGATTACCCAACCGATCGGTATCGCCGAAGATGTCGACGTAAAAGTAGGAAAGTTCCAATTCCCGGCCGACTTTGTAGTCGTAGACTTTGATGCCGATCCCCGAGTCCCCCTAATTCTCGGTAGATCCTTCTTAAAGACGGACGTGCTCTTGATTGTTGTGTTAGCGAGGAGAAATTAACACTTCGTGTTGGAAAAGAAGCCGTAACATTCAATCTTGATCAAACTTCTAGGTACTCCTCTAATTACGATGATATAACGGCGATCCAAATCGACGTCATTGAAATGGCTTGTGAAGAGTATTCTCAAGAAGTTCTCGGTTTCTCCGATGTGATCGCGAGTGACAATCCCACTCCTTACTATGACCCGATCGTTTCTACCTCTTCTCTGACTCTCACTCCCTTCAGGGATAGTGATTTTCTTCTCGAGGAAGTCGACGCTTTCCTCGCTCTCTTGAGATGATGCCAACTTTCACGGAAAATTGATGACTCTTATTATGACCTGGAGGGGGATATTCTTCTTCTTGAAGCATATCTAAATAATGATCCATCACCCCCTCCCAATCAAGGAAATTATTTGCCAAAAATTCGAAAAGAACTTAAAGTTTGTGAACCTAAAACTGATAAATCTTCAATTGATTAACCTCCCCGAGGACGACTCAAGGATCTTCCTCCCTAATTTCTCGAATACGCATTTTTGGAGGGTGACGACAAGTTTGCCACGTCATAATTGCGCTATAGACTTATAGTATGACGAAAAAGTCACTCTCATAAAGGTTTTGAAGTCACGCAAGCGAGCCATCATTTGGAAACTCTCCGACATAAAGGGTATTACCCGGAATTTTGTACTCACAAGATTCTTATGGAAGAGGACTACAAACCGGCGGTCCAACACCAAAGACGGGTGAATCCAAAGATCCACGATGTCATCTCCAAAAAGGAGGTTGAGAAAAATTCTTGATGCACGGATTAAATTTACCCAAATATCTCGATAGTCCTTGGGTAAGCCTCGTACATTGCGTACCGAAAAAGGGTGGCTTTACCGTTGTTGAAAATGATGAAAATAAGTTGATTCCAACTCGATTGGGTATGAGGTGGCGTGTGTGCATTGACTACCGTAAGTTAAATGAAGCCACCCGTAAAGACCATTTTCCACTTCCCTTTATGGATCAAATGCTCGAGAGATTAGCGGGAAACGATTACTATTGTTTTCTCGATGGTTTCTCGGGTTACTTTCAAATTCCCATCGATCCTAAAGATCAAGAAAAGACCACATTCATGTGTCCTTATGGAACGTTCGCCTATCGTCGCATGCCTTTCGGCTTATGCAATGCACCGGGCACGTTCCAAAGGTGTATGTTGGCTATCTTTCATGACATGGTCGAAAAAATGATGGAAGTCTTCATGGACGACTTTTCGGTCTTTGGGAATTCATTCGAAAATTGCCTCTCTCGCTTGGACAAGATGCTCAAAAGGTGCGAAGACACCAATCTTTGTCTAAATTGGGAGAAAAGTCATTTCATGGTCAAGGAAGGCATCGTCCTTGGCCACAAGATTTCAAAGAACGGGATTGAGGTTGATAAAGCCAAAGTCGATGTGATTGCTAAGTTACCTCATCCCACCACCGTTAAGGGTGTTCGGAGTTTTCTCGGTCATGCCGGTTTCTACCGACGGTTCATTAAGGATTTTTCCAAAATTTCCCGACCGATGACTCATCTCCTTGAGAAAAATACTCCGTTCATCTTTAGGCAATAATAAATCAGGATAGCATACAGAAAATATTTGCATTCATGGTTTATAGCATGTATCCCCTCGCGGGTTTATAAAGTATTTGAAAGATTGAAATGCGAGGTTATGAACTCACCTTAATAGTATAGGGAAATCTGATTGATGGAAAAAGTCTTTGAAATGAAAGTAACGGCTTCATCACACACCTTGGCAATATGTCAAGTCTTAGTTTGATTGAATATGTTTTACATTATAATGAATATCATCTTTGATTGAATTATTATGAAGTATTGTATCACTGTTCAGGCTATCATAATCCAGAGGCCACGCAGTATTGTTTCAGGAGCCAGGGCACTTTAAATCGTAAACCCAGCAGACTCGTCAAAACAAATACCCAAATGGAAACCCCTCACATGAAATTCCCTAGTATTGTGATACGATAAGATTATAAGTTTCTTCAAAAGCTAGTGGATGATAAATTACGTTAATTATTTAACGTAATTGATTAAATAAACGTCGATCGTTGATTAATAACGATAAATGTATTGGGTTTTAGCAAAATCAAGTTTTATAATATTTTTATATATTTTTATAATTTATATAAAAATATAATATTTTATTAAGAATATCAATTTGGCAAGAAATACCCTTGAATTATATTTAATTACAAAACTAGTCCTTTTAATATATAAAGTATATATAAAATAATCCTTCAACTTTGAGATTTGGAAAAAGTGACCCTTGGAGTTATAACTTTGAGAAAATGTCATTTTCAGTCCCTGTAGTTATAAATTTTCAAAAGTTACAATATATACTCCTATGCATGAAAATAATTACAAAACTAGTCCAAATTTACATGCAAGCTTATTTTATGATTCCAAAAGTAATTTGTAGGTTATAGCTTATTAATATAAGATAAAATAAGATGTCTTAACATAAAAAAAGTTTAAAATAACAATTCGTTAAGTTAGAAATCAAAACGGGTCGTTTTAGGGTTTTAAAACAAAAACGCGTAGGTTTTTAATTCAAATATTATCAAGACTTAAAGTGACTATAATATTGTTAGTTAAGCTTATTATGATAGATTATAACAACATTTTACAAAATTAGCTTATAGATTAATCAAAAACACGTTTTTAGGGTTTATGAGTTACAGTTTGGATCAAAAAGGAAAAACACTTATGGTTTTGAGTTTAAAACTTTCAAAAATGGATTGAACATGATCATAAGATATTAACAAGAGTATAGAATCAGAAATGGAACCTTTATAACCTGGGTTTGAGCTTGATGATCGAAAAATGGGTTGAAAGGGGTTTATTTCACTCGTACGCCTAGAATAACTTCTTCGGGGCTTCAAGGCTTGGTTTCTTCACTTTACTTCTGGACTTAAGACTCTTAGAATACTTCTTGATCAGTTCTTGGATGCCATTGATAGATAGAAAAAAAAGAATGAATGTGTGATTTGAATGAGGATTGGTACCCTCCTTTTATAGGGTGCGAAGTCCCTTGGAGGCCAAGTTTAGGAGATGAGGTGGCTATTTCCTAGAGAGGATGAGTTGGATGAGCTATAAGGGTGACAAGGAGAGGCTATGGGTGTAGCTAAGAGTGTTGGCAAGGTTGTAGAGTGATGAGGTGGTGCTTGGTTCAGCCGCGGTTACCACAAGGAGGAGGTGGCTTCTTGGAGACCAAGTTACTCAAGTGAGGTGCTTGTGAGCAGCTTAGAGGTGAAGTAGGTACATCATAGAGGTGGGTGTTTGCTTGGTTTTATGTAAAAAATGGGTAGAAATAAGTAAAAAGGTATACGGGTTCAAAAGTGAAACGTGTTAGGGTTTCTAGCTCATTTTTTGAGTACATTAGGGTTATAAGGATGGTAAATAAAATGTAATGTTTATATTATGAGTTTACAACATAATTTTATTAGTGGTTCGAGTTTAAAGTGGGTACAAATAAGAAAATAGGTTGCGAGTTAGTTTATGGTTCGAACTAGGGTTTAGGATTTATAATTCGAATAAATTCATGATTTTAGGATGGAATATGAATTGTAAAGTTGTAAATTAAGTATTTACAACTTATTTGATTAATGGTTTAAGTTTTAAAAGAGTAAAATCAAAGAAACGGTTTATGGTTTAGAAACTAGCTCGGTTTAGGGTTTCTTGGTTTGAATTAATGAAATTTCATGAAATGAGAATGAAAATAGAATGTAAATGAAGTGCATAGCTTGCTTGTAACCTGTACTTATTAGTTTGTACAAGTCTTCTTAGGAAAACAAAGGTAAAATGGCTATTTTGGATATCGTGCATTAATGACCTGTACCTTATGCTTTAAAGGACTTGTACCTTATTTTGGAGTGAGTTTGTATTCAAATGAGATGTTATATTACTTGTACTTATGCTTTAGTAGCTTATACATTCATTTTAGATGTTAACTTTACATGGAATTAGGGTTTAGATGTAAACGATAACAGTTTATGTTCATTTGATAATATCGTTATGAAACCTATGTTAAATAGCTAATGTATATGATAAAATGGATAATAGAGCATTGACCTGACATGTTATGATGTTTGCTTGACTTATACGTAGATAAGATTATCATAGGTAGGTTTTGTGAGCTCGTTAACTTTAGAGATGTTACAAGTAATGTAATAAAGCAAAAAAAATTCCCCGTAAAAAGGTGGTTCATATATAATAGATAGATAGTACATTGCATCTAACTTAATAGATGGATATTTACATTGATGAAAATTGCGGGTTGTTATAGTCCCCCATCCTTACAGATATCTCATCCCGAGATTTAATTGGATGTTGAAGTGATGTTTGAAAATAGATGAGGATATTTGGTATGAATTTCATCTTCGCATTCCCATGTAAATTCTGGTCCTCTTTTAGAGTTCCATCGTACTTTAACTATAGGAATACGACTTTGTTTTAGTTGCTTAATTTCACGATCCATAATTTCCACTGGTTCTTCTACAAAGTTGAGTTTGTCGTCGAGTTGAAGTTCTTTCATTGGAATGACGAGAGATTCATCAGATAAGCATTTCTTTAGATTAGAAACGTGGAAAGTATTGTGGATATTACTAAGCTTTTCAGGAAGCTCTAGTTTGTATGCTACTGGGCTAATCCGTTCAAGGATTTTGAATGGTCTAATGTATCAGGGATTAAGCTTTCCTCGTTTTCCAAATCGAAAGATATCTTTACGAGGTGATACTTTTAACATAACACGATCGCCAACTTGATATTTTAAAGGCTTTCGCCTTACATTGGCGTAACTTCTTTACTGATCTCTTGCAGCTTGCAAGCATTGACGAATTTGCATGATCTTTTCAGTGGTTTCATAAATTATTTCTGGTCACGTGAGTTGAACATCTCTAACTTTGGCCTAGCAAACAGGTGATCTGCACTTTCGACCATAATGTACTTCAAATGGTGCTGCCTTGATACTGGCATGATAACTGTTATTGTAGGAGAATTCTACCAATGGTAAGTGTTTATTCCATCCCTTCTCAAAATCTATAACACAAGCTCGCAGCATGTCTTTGAGTGTTTGGATGGTTCTTTCACTTTGTCCATCGGTTTTAGGATGATATGCTGTACTCATGTCTAATTGAGTACCTAAAGAATTTTGCAATGACTGCCATAAACTAGATGTGAAATGACTGTCATGATCTGAGATGATGGATATTGGCACGCCATGTCAAGAGACTATTTCTTTGATGTATAACCTTGTAAGAGTTTCCATACTATCAGTCGCTAGAGTGGGAATGAAATATGAGGATTTGGTAAGGCGATCGACAATGGCCCAGATGGTGTCATGTCTGTTTGAGGTTTTGGGTAGCTTTATGATGAAATCCATTGTTATTTTTTCCCATTTCCACATAGGAATTTCTGGTTGTACCAGTAAGCCGGATGGCTTTTGACATTCTACTTTAACTTTAGAACATGTCAAACATTTGCCAACATATTCCGCGATGATTGCCTTCATGTTAGGCCACCAATAGAGTTTCTTTAGACCTTGGTACATTTTATCAGAACCCGGGTGAATGGAATATTTCAATTTATGAGACTCATGCATGATCAAGTCTCTTAAACCGCAAAAAAGTGGTAACCAGCTTCAATTTTTGATACAACAAGTTCCATCAGGACCTATTTCAAATGATTTCTTCATTCCTCGTAGGTTTTTGTTTTTGAAATTTTCTTCTTTGAGGGCTTCATTTTAAGCTTCGAGAATTTGTGATGGTAATTTTGGATGAACGGTTATGATCAATGCTCTAACTCGGAGTGGTTTGATTTGTTTCTTTCAACTTAAGGTATCTGCCACAACATTTGCCTTTCCAGGATGATAGCAAATCTTACAATCATAATCTGTGAGTAATTCTAACCATCGGCGTTGCCTTATATTCAATTCTTTTTGACGAAGAATGTGTTGAAGGCTTTTGTGACTAGTGAAAACTATACACTTTGTATCGTATAGATAGTGTCTCCATATTTTAAGAGCGAATGCAACTGTTCCTAATTCAAGATCATGAGTGGTATAGTTTTCTTCGTGAGGCTTGAGTTGTCGAGATGCATATGTAATGACCTTTTCTCTTTGCATTAATACAGCTCCTAGACCTTGAAGAGATGCATCACAATAAATGACAAAGTCATCGTTTCCTTCTGGTAATGCTAAGATTGGTGCTTCACAAAGTTTTTGTTTAAGGAGTTGGAAAGCCGATCCTTGTTCTTCGCCCCAGATATACTTCTTGTTTTTCTAGGTTAATTTAGTCAAAGGCTTTGCAATCTTTGAAAAACCTTCGATAAATCTTTGGTAATAGCCGGCGAGTCCTAAGAATTGACGCACTTCTGTGGGTGTAGTGGGAGATGTCCAATTCTTAACATCTTCAATCTTGGCGGGGTCAACATGAAGTCCTTGACTATCAATGAGATGTCCAAGAAATTGCACAATATGAATCCAGAAATCACATTTAGAGAACTTGGCATACAATTTCTCTTTTTGGAGTAATTCTAAGATTATTCTTAGATGATTGGCGTGTTCTTCTTTGTTACGAGAGTAGATAAGAATATCATCGATAAATACTATTATGAATTTATCTAAATATGGTTTACACACACGATTCATGAGATCTATGAATACAGCAGGTACGTTAGTTAAACCAAATGGCATGACTTGAAATTCATAGTGTCCGTATCTTGTTCTGAAAGTAGTCTTAGGAATATCTTTGTTCCTTACTCTCAGTTGATGATAGCCTGATCTTAAGTCGATTTTTGAGAAAACGCTTGAACCTTGAAGTTGATCGAATAAGTCATCGATCCTGGGCAATGGGTAACGATTCTTTATGGTAAGTTTATTCAATTCTCGGTAATCGATGCACATTCTAAAAGATCCATCTTTCTTTTTAACAAATAAGACAGGAGCTCCCCAAGGCGATGTACATGGTCAGATAAAATCTTAGTCTGTTAGTTCTTGAAGTTGATTAGATAACTCCTGCATTTCTGAAGGAGCCAATCTATAAGGTGTTCGGGCTACAGGCGTTGTTCCGGGAATTAAGTCGATTTGGAACTCTACTTGGCGAACGGGAGGAAGGACAGGTAGATCTTCAGGAAAAACATTCGGAAATTCTTTGACTACGGGGATATCTTCTAGTCTTTTCTCGTCTGATTTATTTTCTATTACTTGGATCATGAAAACTTGATAACCTCAGGATATATAAATTTGGTTTTTATACAGGATATGAGATTTAGTCAAGTTTTACTTTGATCACCTCGAATGATTAGAGTTTCACTGTTGATAGGAATGTGAACGACTTTCTCATCACAGAGAATTTTGGCATGATACTTGGACAACTAGTCCATACCGATGACAATGTCGAATCTACCGAGTTTAATTGGCATGAGATCGATTTCGAAAGGTTGATTTAACAAAGTTAAAGTGAAGCCTTTGATAACGGTGTTTGTGCTTACTAAGTTTTTGTCAGCCATTTCGATATAATAAAAGGAATCTATTGTAATAGATGGAATATTTAGCATAGAGGCAAGAGATATGAATATGAAGCTTCTATCGGCTCCAGAGTCAAACAATACTTTGGCTAAATGCTGATTTAGAAGAAACATACCCATAACTATATTTGGGTCTTGATGAGCATTCCTATCTCTTAGCATGTAGGCTCTTCCCTGGGCATTGATGTTGGTATTTCGGCACTAATTTGTATAATGCCCTTTTTCTCCACAGGCATGACAAACAACTGTCACTGGTAGTTGATTACTTCCAGTGGCTGGCTTCTTGTTTTGGCAGTTCTTGGTCAAATGGCCCACCTTGTTGCAAGTATTACACTTACCAGTACAAGGTCCGGTGTGATGGAGATTGCATTTCTTACATAATGGGAGGTCTCCGGCATACCTATTGTTTTCAGATGGAGTAACAGCATAAGCTCTAACAGCTTCTTGCCTTCGGTTTTGTTGTGGTTGGTGATTATTGTAGCGATTGTTGGTGTTGGTGTTACGGTAGTTGTTGTTGTTGTTGCGGGAGTTGTTGTTGTTGTTGAAAGTTCTTCTGTCGTCAAACTTTCGTTTGTGGTCACTTGATACTTGCACTGGAGTATGCTTGGTTACTTGATCCATTAGCCTTTGGGCTATGTTAATGGCTTCCTCTAAAGTTTGAGGTTTAGAGGCAGTAACATTTCCTTCAATGCTTCGAGGTAGTCCCCCGATGAAAGCTTCCAAGAGTTTCTCAGTGTTTGGCACCATGTTCGGGCATAGGACTGTTAATTCTTAGAATCTTCTAACGTAAGGTTTAAGATCATTTTCCTTTACATTCAGATTGTAAAGTTCTTCTTCCATTTTTCTGATTTCAGTCAGGGGACAATACTTGTTTATCAGAAGCCTTTCTAACTCAGTCTAGGTGATTTGATTGGCTTGCTTTATTCCCATAGGTTGGGCATATGCATTCCACTAGGACAAGGTATCGTCAGTCAGGGTACCAGTAGCAAATGTTACTTTATTTTCTTCAGCACATCTGCTATGAGAGAATACTGATTCGGTTTGTTCAAACCAGTGGATAAGGCCAACTGCTCCTTCCGTACCATTGAAGTAGAAAGGTTGATAGCTGATGAACTCTTTATAGTTTCTTGTTTTTACTACAGGAGTTCTAGTAGGACCGGTGTTCCTATTAGGATTACTAGTATTTGCCATTGTTGCAGCTTGTTTATCTAGAGCTGCAGTGACACTGTCAGCAACTAGTTTCCTAATAGCAGCTTGAGTCATGGCCGGTGCTTCAGATGTTGATGTCTTTTTGGGAGGCATTCTATCAACAAAAGACAACACGTAATAAGAATGATATCACAAGTCTAAAAATGTTTAAAGAGTAATGCTTATTTTTCTTTAAAATGCTTAAAGTTCAAAAATAAGCATTACTATGAGGGCGATGAAGATGAAAATGATGCATATGATGATGATGAGATATGTTGAATAAATCAGTATTATGAAACAACAAGGTATATAACGGGATTGCCTTTGTATTAAGAACAACTTACCTTGGTACTATACATAGTCAATATTTGACAAGTGTTTTTATTTATACCACACATCTCGTGGCTAGGTTAAAAGCTAATACTAGTATCTAAGCTAGTAGTTGGGTGGTTATTCCATACGGTTCTTGAGTTCGTTGATGGAGTCTTGGAGATTTTCCACATCTACTTGGTGACGAATCTGCATGTCGTTGATAATGTCTCTTAGTTCAGTAATCCTGAAGCGGGCTAGAGAAATCTTATGGTTACTTCCCATTTGTTTCCTTTGGAGTTTGGTAATTTGGGCACGTGCTTGTTGAAGTTCAGCTTCCAAAATAGCAAAATTTTGTTGGATGATTACTCGTCCTTTTTCGAGACTTTTGACTTTATCTTCTATATGCACTATACGATCGAGAGAGAGTTCTCCTAAATAATTTAGAATTTCTTCGATTTGTTCCTCATGACGCTCTATACTTTTCTTTCGAGAGCTTTCTCCTATCTCAAAGACTTAAGGTAGGGAAGAAGTAGAAGAAGATGATCGGCCTTGTTTCTTAGGTGACAAAAATTCTTTCGGAAGAAAGACTTCTTGAGGATTAGGTATTAAAGATGGAGGTATGATAGTTGGAGGTGGGATAGGTGATTTTTCAGTATAAAAGGCTTGAAAACTTTCATGTAGGGATCATCATGAAATAACGAAAGAGTTGGTGAAGCTAGTGGGACTATTCCAAATGAGTTGGAAGAGCTAGAGTAAGTTTTTCTCGGTGAAGCTAGGACATAATCCGGAGAAGCCAGAAGATAGTTTGGGAAGTTTGAGGAAAAGGCATCCTCCATATTGGAAGTAGGATGGTTGGGAGAAGACATCGTTCTGTTTAACAACACAGCGGTAAATAACATAAGTTATTTATTTAATAATATAATAGTTATGTATCTTTACATACCATTTTGAAAGATATAGCGACACGGAGGACTTTCTAGGATGGAAAAAGAAAAGTACTTATAGTTAAGGTTTCAACCTTGTTCTCTATAACGTGGCTCTTGATACCAAATCTGTAACACCCCCATTTTTACATATAGCAGTGGAAGCTAATCTGGGGTATTACTTCAAGGTACAATAGTCATAATCATAGAAAACGAATAAAAAAGAGACGTTTTTTGAAAATTAAGTTATCATTCATTTATTCATCAGAGTTTCTACAAAAGAGAGGTCCCAAAATCTAAAACATAAAGTTTGAATGATAACAGTTTTACCATCTTCAAGTCCACGTCACTCCGTGCCATAAGTTGCTCAATTACCTGAGATAAACAAGCTAAAAAGTCAACACAAAGGTTGAGTAAAATTCATAGGTTTAAGTTAAATAGTTTGAATGCAAATTCTATATTGGGTTATGTTGTTATACACCCGTTATTTGTAAAACAATATTATTGCCATTAGCTCATGAATCCGAAGCCTTGGGATATATAATAATCACATGTTATAGCCCGAACGGGTGCCTTTGCTAAAACACCCGCAGTTATATTCTAATGATGTGCAATTGGTTACCGATATCATGGGTACACCAACGGGAAGTCCAACCCAAATAGATCTATTCACAACATTCGCGGTCACTCCGTAAAGTAATTAACGATTCATGATATTGGGGACTTAAATCAAAAGTAGTTACTTAGGCAATAATAAATCAGGATAGCATACAGAAAATATTTGCATTCATGGTTTATAGCATGTATCCCTCTCGCGGGTTTATAAAATATTTGAACAATTGAAATGCGAGGCTATGAACTCACCTTAACAGTATAAGGAAATCTGATTGATGGCAAAAGTATTTGAAATGAAAGTAACGACTTCGTCACACACCTGGGCAGCATGTCAAGTCTTAGTTTGATTGAATATGTTTTACATTATAATGAATATCATCTTTGATTGAATTATTATGGATTATTGTATCACTGTTCGGGCTATCATAATCCAGACGCCACGCAGTATTGTTTGAGGAGCCAGGGCACTTTAAATCGTAAACCCATCAGACTCGTTAAAACAAATACCCAAATGGAAACCCCTCACATGAAATTCCCTAGTATTGTGATACGATAAGATTATAAGTTTTTTCTTCAAAAGCTAGTGGATGATAAATTACGTTAATTATTTAACGTAATTGATTTTATAAACGTCGATCGTTGATTAATAACGATAAATGTATCGGGTTTTAGCAAAATCAAGTTTTATAATATTTTTATATATTTTTATAATTTATATAAAAATATAATATTTTATTAAGAATATCAAATTTGCAAGAAATACCCTTGAATTATATTTAATTACAAAACTAGTCCTTTTATCATATAAAGTATATATAAAATAATCCTTCAACTTTGAGATTTGGAAAAAGTGACCCTTGGAGTTATAACTTTGAGAAAATGTCATTTTTCAGTCCTTGTAGTTATAAATTTTCAAAAGTTACAATATATACCCCTATGCATGAAAATAATTTCAAAACTAGTCCAAATTTACATGCAAGCTTATTTTATGATTCCAAAAGTAATTTGCAGGTTATAGCTTATTAATATAAGCTAAAATAAGATGTTTTAACGTAACGAAAGTTTAAAATAACGATTCGTTAAGCTAGAAATCAAAACAGGTCATTTTAGTGTTTTAAAACGAAAACACGTAGGTTTTTAATTCAAATCTTATCAACACTTAATAAAGTGATTATAATATTGTTAGTTAAGCTTATTAGGATAGATTATAAAAACATTTTACAAAATTAGCTTATAGATTAATCAAAAACACATTTTTAGGGTTTATGAGTTACGGTTTGGATCAAAAAGGAAAAACATGTATGGTTTTCAGTTTAAATATTAATGGATTGAACATGATCATAAGATATTAACAAGAGTATAGAATCAAAAATGGAACCTTTAGAACCTGGGTTTGAGCTTGATGATCGAAAAATGGGTCAAAATGGGTTGATTTCACTCGTACGCCTAGAATAACTTCTTCGGGGCTTCAAGGCTTGGTTTCTTCACTTAACTTTTGGCCTTAGGATTCTTAGAATACTTCTTGATCAGTTCTTGGATGCCATTGATAGATAGAAAGAAAGAATGAAGGTGTGATTTGAATGAGGAGTGGTACCCTCCTTTTATAGGGTGCGAAGTCCCTTGGAGGCCAAGTTTAGGGGATGAGGTGGCTATTTCCTAGAGGGTATAAGTTGGAGGAGCTATAAGGGTGACAAGGAGAGGCTATGGGTGTAGCTAAAAGTGTTGACAAGGTTATAGAGTGATGAGGTGGTGCTTGGTTCGGCCACGGTTACCACAAGGAAAACAAGGAGGATGTGGCTTCTTGGAGACCAAGTTACTTAAGTGAGGTGCTTGTGAGCAGCTTAGAGGTGAAGTAGGTGCATCATAGAGGTGGGTGTTTGCTTGGTTGTATGTTAAAAATGGGTAGAAACAAGTAAAAAGGTGTACGGGTTCAAAAGTGAAACGGGTTAGGGTTTCTAGCTCATTTTTTGAGTACATTGGTGTCATAAGGATGGTAAATGAAATGTAATGTTTATATTATGAGTTTACAACATAATTTGATTAGTGGTTCGAGTTTAAAGTGGGTAAAAATAAGAAAATCGGTCGCGAGTTAGTTTATGGTTTGAACTAGGGTTTAGGATTTATAATTCGAATAAATTCACGATTTTAGGATGGAATGTGAATTGTAAAGTTGTAAATTAAGTATTTACAACTTATTTGATTAATGTTTTAAGTTTTAAATGAGTAAAAACAAAGAAACGGTTTATGGTTTAGAAACTAGCTCGGTTTAGGGTTTCTTAGTTTGAATTCATGAAATTTCATGAAATTAGAATGACAATATAATGTAAATGAAGTGCATAGCTTGCTTGTAACTTATACTTATTAGTTTGTATAAGTCTGCTTAGGAAAACGGAGATAAAATGGCTATTTTGGATATCGTGTATTAATGACTTGTACATTATGCTTTAAAGGACTTGTACCTTATTTTGGAGTGAGTTTGTATTCAAATGAGATGTTATATTACTTGTACTTGTGCTTTAGTAGCTTGTACATTCACTTTAGATGTTAACTTTACATAGAATTAGGGTTTAGATGTAAACGATAACGGTTTATGTTCATTTGATAATATCGTTGTGAAACCTATGTTAAATAGCTAATGTATATGATAAAATGGATAATAGAGCATTGAGTTGACATGTTATGATGTTTGCTTGACATATACATAGATAAGATTATCATATGTACGTTATGTGAGCTCGTTAACTTTAGAGATGTTGCAAGTAATGTAATAAAGCGAAAAATTTCTCCGTAAAAAGGTTGTTCATATATAATAGATAGATAGTACATTGCATCAAACTTAATAGATGAATATTTACATTGATGAAAATTGCGAGTTGTTATAAATATATACTATGTTTATCGTATTTTCTTATATTACGAAATCATTAAATCTCTATGAAAGTAATGGATACGTTGATTAAGTAGCCATCAACTAGTGTTCTAAAAAAAGTAGCCATTAACTAATCCATTCTCTTTCATGCTGTCTTATGCTCACTACCTATTTATCTAATTAGAAATGAACCAATTTAAGTTTTCAAATCACTAATAAGACTTATGCTAAATGCATTTACAAGTGCGTACTTTGTTAAATATGTCTTACACGTTTGCCTTCCACCACTATGTAAATTCCATTTTAATATGAATGAAAAAAATATATCTACTACCTTCTCTAAATAGCAATGATCTTTTAAAAAACTCGTTGTCGTTATGTGTCCGAGCTCAATTAGTTTTATATTGCAGTTTTGATATCTATAGGTTTGTCTGATAAATGTCTTTGTGGCATTGCTTAAAATGTACATTATTTGTTAAACTCTAACATTCCTTTTAGTTGTTGTAGGCATGTGGCTCAATGAAGATCCATTCATTCGATAAAAAAAGGTTTTAATTTCAAACTTCGTATTTGATCAATTTGAAAATGTTTTTATTTGGACTATCACAAACATTTTCACATTCATCTTACGTAGCTTTTGGAATTACAAAACAACCCTTAGTTCACATCTATTTGTTCCGTTTTCTCCTAATTGTGTTAAGTTCCATATCAAATACACCTAAACTAGCAAAAACCACTACTTCTATTATTAATTCATTATTATTATTATTATTTTACTTTTTCACTATTGGTGAAAAGAATATTTTGTTAACATTGTTATTTAATAATGATTATTGTGATTGTTATCACCATTATTATTTAACAAGGTCTTGAAACCCGCGCTTCGCTGCGGCGGGTTTCGTGTGCGTTTAAGTGGCATTTTTTTATTCTAGCAGACGCTATTAATTCTGTGTGGTTAATGGTGGGAAAAGGTATTAAAATGAACAAAAGCAACACAATAAATGGGAGTACATCAGCATTACTGAAATAAGGCAACAAAATAGCTAACCTTGAAAAAGAAACACTATATTCATACGTCAAGTACACACGACGATGTTAAAATACAGTTGGTTTTGCTTGGAGAACCCAGGAAAAAATATCTTTTACAAAATGATTTGTGATAATAGAATTTCAAAGTGATTCATACGTTAAAAATTTTCTTCTTTAAGCTTTCTTGTGTTTTTTATGCTTCCTTAAAAAACCTCATTATCTTTCTTCCGTGCTTGCTGCAAGTCGTCCATCGATTTGTCTAGCACCTCAACCTACCAAAAACCATACATAACCAATTATATAAAGATAAGGGCAAGTGTATATTGGTTAATCGATAAATTTATTATGGCGGGACAGTCGATTCAACAGCAAATATTGCAAGCCTGTTTGGCTCTTATGCTCTTTGGTTATGCAACAAATGGGGGTTTGGAAATAAGTTTCAGGTTTTCTGTTTGGCTATGTAACATAGATGGCCTATGGTGCTGCAGTTTGAGGTTGTCTATGCAGTTTGGGACAACATTTCATGGCATGGCATCTCTTCCCCTGCTTCTGTCATTTTATTTGCAGCAATGTTGTTGTTAGTATTAGTGTCGAGTCTAGTTAATATATACGATAAGTAGAAGGTAGCTAAGTGTCTTTTTCTTTATATGTTTGTTTGAGTGGGCTGGAACCAAAGCCCATTCCTAGTCGGTGTAGACTAGGGCATCGAAGATATCGCTTGGGAGTATTTGTTAGTCAGTTTTTTGTTTTGGACCTGCAAGTCAAGACGGAGAAGACGAAGGATACAATGACGTGATCAGTGTTTTGAAACCCGGTTCGACCCGGCCGGGTCAACCGGTTAAACCGGTTTCGGCCAAAAAAACGGGTCAAATTAAACCGGGTTTCATATTTTCGAAACCTGGTTTGACCCGCCGGGTTTGGCCGGGTTTGGAGTGACCCGGGTCAACCCGGGTCATGAAACCCGGCTGGGTTTCGGTTTTTTCGTATTTTTTTATAAATAAAACATGTTAATTGTATATATTTGCGACGTAATTTTAATTTTACATGTTATATTTGTTAATAAATAGTCTTTAGGCTTAATATATGGAATATTTCATGATTTATATACATACTTTCTTTCTAATTATTGAAAAAATATATAAATTTTTTTTTATATAAAACCGGGTTGACCCGGCGGTCCAACCGGTTGAACCGGTAACCCGGTGACCCGGTGACTCGACCGAGTCAATTCAAAACCCGGTTTTCAAAACATTGGACGTGATTGGTTGGTTTCTTTTTCACAAACAAAAGAAGTGTTGATCACGTGGGTATAAAGAATACGACAAAGAACAATTGGCGCCTCTGATTGGTTAAAAGGATCAAGGTAACAGGGGTATATTTGTTTACTCAAATTCAAAAGATTTGGTCTATTTTTGACTAAAACTTTTATAGCATTCCTGTTTAAATAAGACAAAAAGGAAGGACTTGTTGCGTTTTTCTTGTGGAACAATTTTTTTTATAATCGATTAATGTGGTTTATAATTTATCGATTGGTTATCTGTTTGTTATCGAAGTTTAGGGTCTCTAATTAAATCGATTTGCAAGAAAGTATTTCTTAGCAACAAGGGTTAAAAGAATATGTCGTCGATAGCGAAGTTTGACGTCGAAAAATTTGACGGGTCTAATGACTTCGGGTTGTGGCGTGTGAAGATGCGGTATCTATTAATTCAACATAGTTGGGAGGCTGCGTTAGATCCATTCCCGGGAACCATGACGGACGCTGATAAAACTACGGCGTTGAAGACGGATGTCTACAAGAAAGCACACAATGCCTTACTCTTGTGCTTGGATAACAAGGTGTTGAGGAAAGTCAACAAAGAAGATTCTGCTGCGGATGTTTGGTTAAAGTTAGAAACTTTATATATGACAAATTCTTTAGCCAATAAAATGTACTTGAAGAAGAAGCTGTTTACTTTCTACATGAATTCAGGTAAGAAATTATCTGAACATATAGATGAGTTTAATAAGTTGATCGGTGACTTGGCGAACATAGACGTTGATATTGATGACGAAGATCAGGCACTCATGTTACTTATGTCATTACCACCTTCATATGATAACTTTGTGGAGACATTGCTTTATGGAAGAGAGTCGCTCACTTTGGAAGATGTCTTGTCTAGCCTCGATTCACGAGAGTTGAAAAAGAGGATAGATGCAAAGGATGATGGTGATGGGTTATATGTAAAGGGAAGGTCGGATAATCAGGGTAATCAAGGACGTGGTAGTTCGCGATCGAAGTCGAAAGGTAAAGGAACTTATAAACTGAAGTGTTACATATGCTATTTTGAGGATCACCTGAAGAAAGACTGTCCAAAAAGGAACAAGAAGAAATCAACTGGCTTTGTCAAGAAGATTGCAGGACAGGGTTCTAGTATGCATTCTAAGGGTTATGACAATGGTGACTTGCTGATGGCGGTGAGTGAGGAGAGGTTCTTAGAGTGGATCGTGGACTCTAGTGGCTCCTTTCACATGACGCCTAGAAGGGACTTCTTGTTTGATTTTAAGAAGTTTAATGGTGGTACAGTTTTGCTCGGTAATAATAGAGCATGTGCCATCATGGGGATAGGTAAGGTGAGAGTACAAATGAAAGATGGTTCAAGTTTTTTGCTTGAGAATGTGTGTTACATTCCCGAGTTGAAGAGAAATTTGATATCTTTGGGCACTCTGGATCGAGAGGGCTATACAGTGAAGTTGCAGAATGGAAGAGTAAAGGTGATCAAGGGTTCTTTGATGGTTTTGTCAGGAACTATGAAGGGAAATTGCGTGTACACCTTGGATGGTTGGGCTGAATCGGGTGAAGCTAGTGTTGGTATACAAGAAAAGGAAAGTCTTGCATAGGTGTAGCATAAACTCCTGGGTCACATTAGTGAAGCAAGCTTGCATGAACTGGAAAAAAGAGAGGCGATTGGGAATAAAGGTCTAGGTAAGCTCGAATTCTGTAAAAATTATGTTCTTGGAAAATTAACCAGGGTAAGTTTTGGTCGAGGTCAGAACACAACAGAGGGAGTTATAGACTATGTCCATGTTGATCTCTGAGGTCCTTCTCGGGTGGAATCGATGAGTGGTTGCCAGTACTTCTTATCGATTGTTGATGATTATTCGAGGAGGGTTTGGGTTCATTTTCTTAGACACAAGAATGAGGCGTTCAGCAAGTTCAAAGAGTGGAAGCAGTTGGTGGAAAACTAGACAGGTAGAAAATGAAGAAACTACGAACGGATAATGGTTTAAAGTTTTGTAATCAGGAATTTAATAACTTGTGCAAGGAGAGCGGGATAGCAAGACATTTGACAGTTGCAGAAACTCCACAACAGAATGGTCTAGCTGGACGAATGAAGAGGACACTCTTGAACAAGGTTAGGTGTTTACTGATTCAGTCTGGTTTGCCAGATTCGTTCTGGGCTAAAGCAATGGTAACGGCAGCATATCTGATTAATAGGTCTCCATCTACAGCATTGGAGAAGAAGAAACCTATGGATTTATGGTCAGGACATCCGGCGAATTACGAGATGTTGAGGATATTTGGTTGTGTTGCTTATTCACACATGAATCAGGGGAAGCTCAAGCCTAGAGTTATAAAATGCATATTCCTGGGGTATCCTGATGGTGTGAAGGGATACAGATTATGGAGGTTAGATAATGTCAAACTAAAGATAATCATAAGCAAGGATGTGGTATTTAATGAGAGCCTTATGTATAAGGATACTCTTAAGGGTGTTGGTGCTGTAGATTCTGGGAAGGGAGTTTGAGGTGGAACTTCAAGGCAGTAGGGTCGAACTAACTATGGATCCTCATACTAGAGAAAATCCAGGGAATGAAGATGAGGAACAAAATGAAGAGCCTCAACAATAGAATCTAGACAATTATGTTCTGGTGCATGATAGATCAAAGAGAACAACTACTATACCTGCAAGGTATAGGGATGAAGGTGATGTATCATTCTCTAGACCATCAGTGTCTAAGGTATATGATATGGCGGCTTATGCATTTGCTATTGCTGAGGAAGAAGATACACATGAACCAATCATTTTCTAAGAGGCGATTAATTCATCTGAAAAGGATGAGTAGATTTTTGCTATGAAGGAAGAGATGAATTCTATAAAGAAGAATCATACTTGGGAGCTGGTCAATCAACCACCTGGTCAGAAGCTGGTAAGCTGCAAGTGGTTGTAAAAGATTAAAGAAGGGATTAAAGGCGTTCAGAAACCAAAAGTAAAGCTAGTAGCTTGGGGGTTTACACAGCGAGCATGGATTGACTACAATGAGGTATTTTCACTTGTGGTTCGACATACATCTATTAGGGTGATTCTTTCATTGACTGCTTGTGAAGATTATGAGTTGGAACAACTTGATATGAAGATGACATTTTTGCATGGTAATCTTGATGAAACCATTTATATGAGGCAGCCACCTGGTTTTGAAGAAGGAACGGGCAACAAGGCATGTTTGTTGAAGAAATCTCTTTATGGTCTTAAGCAGTCTCCAAGGCAGTGGTACAAACGGTTTGATGTGTATATGATCAGCAATGGGTTTAGCCGCAGCAACTATGATAGTTGTGTTTACTTCAAAGAGTTTGCACCAGGTATGTACATATATCTATTGTTGTATGTAGATGATATGTTGATTGCTTGTAAAAGCAAGTCTGAGATCGAATATACCAAGGGACTGCTGCGAAAAGAGTTTGATATGAAGGAACTGGGTCCAGCTAGGAAGATACTTGGTATGGAGATTGTCAGGGATAGGGGTAGCCGAACCCTGAAGGTGTCTCAGTCGGGATATGTGCAGAAAATTCTGAATAACTACAGAATGGATAATGGCAAGTCGGTCTCTGTGCCATTGGGAGCACACTTCAAGGTATCTTTGAAGGATTGTCCGTCGAATGACTGGGATGTGGAAAGAATGAGTAAGGTCCCATATGCGAATGTTGTAGGTAGTTTAATGTACTTGATGGTGTGCACTAGACCGGATATTGCGTATGCTGTTAGCATTGTGAGCAGGTATTTGGCGAATCCAGGTAAAAACCACTAGGAGGCAGTGAAGTGGATTTTGAAGTACTTGAAGGGCACTGCTGATGTAGGTCTAGTGTATGGTAGAGATCAAGGGAAGCACGTGGATGTTGACGGTTTCGTGGATGCAGATTATGCCAAAGACCCTGACAAGGTGACGAATGCATCGATATCACGCAGACAACGTGGTTTATATAGCGTACAATGGTTATATGTTGTGATATCTGGAAAGCAATCTCTGCGCGCGCTGTTTGTTGCATATATCTACTATAGTGGCGGATATAGACACCTTACGAAAGCTGTTAAGGAAAGCATTTAGCTTAAAGGACTACTAATCGAGCTGGGAGTAAACCTAAGGTCAGTGGTTGTGAATTGTGATAATCAAAGTGAAATTCATCTCTCTAGAAATGCAATGTTTCATGAGAGGATGAAGCATGTCAACGTAAGGTATCACTTCATCAGGGAGATCGTGGAATCTAAAGAGATTAAAGTGGCGAAGATAGGCACGAAGGATAATGCAGCTGACGCATTTACAAAGGTGGTTCCAGGTCCGAAGTTTAAGTATTGCATGAAGATAGTTGGTGTCTGGATTAACTAGTCTAGTCACTAAGGTGGAAATTGTTAGTATTAGTGTCGAGTCTAGTTAATATATATGAAAAGTAGAAGGTAGCTAAGTGTCTTTTTCTTTATTTGTTTGTTTGAGTGGGCTGGAACCAAAGCCCATTCCTAGTCGGTATAGACTAGGGCATCGACCCCCTCACCCTATAAAAGGAGGTGAGGGGGTGATGCTCAACACACGTATCCTTTTATTCTTTCTTGTAACCGATTGAGGTTTTGTGGTAATATAATATAATCATTTGGTTATACTTGTGGGGTTTTGTTTCTTCTGTTCTTCTACAAGTCGATTGACTTGGGTTCTTGTTTGTTGGAAATTCTAATTTGATGATTACAAAACCTTATATGCAATAATGAAGAAAGAAGAAACAACAAGGACTTAAGATGTAATATTAGGTTAGCTTAATATGTAAGCTAGGTTTTATTATAAACCCTAGCCTCTCTAGTTTATAAAGAAAGGCAGGGCGTCTGGTTTAGGTATCAATCCAGAATAGAATTAGAACTCTCCAATGAGAGTCTAATAGTTAGCATAGTTATAATTAGTTTAGCCCCAAGATCATTTGATCTTGGGGTAATAGATTAATAGAAAACCTTGTTTATTAACATTGATGTTCTTATTCCGCTGCGTATATTCAATGTTTTCGTTATCCTAGATGTGCTTAGATCAGGGATTTACAATTGGTATCAGAGCGGGTGGCTCTTGATATCTAGGATCATATAAGGCTTTTGAAAAAACACATAAAACCTGATTTTAAGATTGTCCTCTCTACCTATTTTAGGTATGCAATACGATCTTCGAGCATTGTTATTTATTAAGGGTTCTGATCTGTGGATTATTTTCTTTTATCATATATGGATCATGTTGTTCGAAGGTGGTTATATGTTTTGTTTATTTTTATTCTTCAAACAAGGGTTTTAAGTTGTTGTTTTAACAACGATTTGTATTATCAAGATCAAGAAAACCCTAATTCTAGGGTTTTGGCTATATGGTTTTCAATAATTCTGATCTTGTTGGTTTTAAAAGGGTAAATTGTATCGTTGTTATGACAACAAAGGACATTCAGTTTTTCTAAGGGTTTAAGGTGGTGTGATCTGGTTCATAGACTTTGACAGCAGCAAAGGATGATGTGTGGCGATATGATTGTTTATAGTATGTTCATATAAAGAGTGTAAACGATAACAACAGCAACAGCAGAACATGGATTTTTTTATTAAAGGTTCATATAATCAATCAGATGTACATTCTGTGGTTATATTCGTTGTTCTGATGGGCTTCAAAGTTTAATGTTGTTGGGCTAAAGAAGATTAAAACTATTCGTTATACATTAATGTTGCTGTGTATATGATGATATGCTTTAATAATAGCTAAATATTGTTCGCATACAAGAAGTTTTATTCATGAAGTGTTTCTACTGTTGGCTAAAAGGTTACTAGTTACTACTGCTCATTGGGATCGCGTATTCAAAGTTCAATGCAAATAATATGAACATTACTACTATGCACGTGATGAATGATGAACGAATGTCAAGTATGGAAAGCAGATATTGGGTTTTTGGTACTGTTCACTTCAGGGCTCAAAGAGAAAGTTTATTGTTATTACTGTTTGGTGGGATCAAGTTACATAGTGCTGTTGAAAATTTGGAAGAAACGAATTGGCAATAAAGGTGCAGCCAAGGAAGTTATTGTTATTCAAAGTTTATGATACAACAGTATTAAGTAAAACACTGTTTGGGCTTTAAAGGAGAATACAAAGGTTAGTAATGCTCATTAAATTTTAATACTGCTAGTATCGTCTAAGAAATGAGAGTTTGTACTGTTAGTGTAATCCGATAAGCAGTTAATACTACTAGTTTTATTTGATATCGGATAGAGAAGAATTTTGAGAAGTCGAACAATACACACAGAATGTTTGGATCTCGGATAGTATAACAACCTAAGAATTTTCATCAAATGCAAAACTTATTTTACTATTATCACAATTGTACAGGGAAATTTTTCGCTTTATTACATTACTTGCATTGTTAATATCTTAGTATACAAAGTAACTTGCATAACTAAAGTAGACGAGCTCACGCAACCTACCTATGGAAATCTTGTCTTCATATATGTTAAGCAAACATCATAACATGTCAAGTCAATATCATCATATCCTTTTTACAAAGTACATTATTCCTATAATGTACAATTCATAACGTTATATCAAAACGGGCTTTAAATCGTTATCGTATACCTCTAAACCCTAATTCCATAAAGGGTTAATATCTAAATTGAATGTACAAGCTACTAAAGCATATATACAAGTAATATAACATTCCATTTGAAATATAAACTCCCTCCAAGTCAAGTACAAGTTTTTAAAGCATAATGTACAAGTCATTAAGCATGACATCTAAAATAGTCGTTTTACCTTCGTTTTCATTCTAATTTCTTCACCATCACTTGTGTACAAGCTACTACACTCAATATACAATGTGTAAACCCTAATTATTCTATTCATAAACTTTCATACACATTCTTACTCTTAAAACCCTAATTCAAAACTCAGAAACCCTAACCCGAGCTAAATACTACACTATGACCCATTTCTTTGTTTTTATCCATTGTAAACCTAAACCAATACTAAAATAAGTTGTAATAACTTAATTTACAACATTCTTAATCATATAAAATCATCATTTCATCATTTTACTTCAACTATATGCAAATGGAATCCGAGAAACCCTAAACGTACCTAAATAGATCATTCGACTTGTTTACTCGTTTTTAACCATTTCAATCTTGAACAACCAATCAAATACCATTAAAAACTCATAATATGAGTTTACAATTCATTATCCATCTTTGTCTTGACAATGTAGGCAAGTTAGAAAGTTAGAAAACCCTAATGAACTCAATATAAGCCCTAATTCAAACTCGCGGCTTATTATTCCATTTCAACCCATTTTAGCTTAAAACAACAATCAAATTTCATTGATAATCCTTTATACAATGCCTAAGGTCAGTACTCTACCATTCTTGATTCATTATACATGAATTATAAGCCAAGAAAAGTCAAAGAAACCCATTACGTGCCCTAAAATGGAACTCGCGGCTTATTTGTTCATTATCGACCCATTTTAACCCAAACCACTTACCAACTCTTGATTATAATCCTTAATATATGTCATGGGATCAGTAACTAATCATTTCTAACCAAGAACACATGAAATATAAGCTAAAGAAAACAATTCGTGCCCTAAAAGACTCAAATGAACCCGCAAACCCTAAATCTTGCAAATTGACCCATTTTAAGAACTGTTTTGCATAAAATCACCTCCATGACTCACCCACATGCACCCTAAGAAGCTTATGCAGCTGCTACAACATTTCTTTGGTCCAAATTGAATCCACATCTCCCCTTTTGTGTCTAAAACAGCCGCGGCAAGCATCAATGGCATCCACCACTTCAATCTACATTCCTAGACTTCACAACTCACTCCATAGCTTCAACAGTTCATGTACTAGACCCTCCAAGTGTAAAACATCAGATCATAGAAGAAACCTTAAGCCCTAAGTGTTTTCAACTATAAATAGAACCCTAAATCTCTCATTTCTACTCATCCCCCACTCTCTTATCTATAACCAATATAAGGCAGAAATCCTTTGCTCCAATAAGTTCTAAGAAGATCTAAGAACAAGAAACAAGCGAAGTTTGAAGATTTGAAGCCCCGGTAACAAGATACAAGGCGTACGAGTGGAAATACTACCCGAAACGACCCATTTCTACCATTTTTGCTCCTTGAAGCTGAAACCCAGGTTCTAGATATTCTAATTCTGCTCCAACACTTTTATAATGTTCATATGATCCTACATAAACTCTTGTTAAAGTTTCATAACTCAATTCATGCTCATTTTTTGTTTTGATCCAAAATCGTACACCTGAAACCCTAATTTCGTGTTTTTCTTAAAAATAAATGTCATAATGGTTAAATGTTATTATAATCTATCCTAGCATGCTTAAATAATGTTAAAATAACCACTTTATTGATTATTGAAGGCATTTGAACTTAAAACCCGCGCGTTTACGCTTTGAAACCCTAATTTAACCCGTTTTGCTTCCTAGCGTAACGAATCGTTATTTTAAACTTTCGTTATGTTAAAACTTCATATTTTAGTTTATTATAACTTATAAATATCTTTTGAAATGTTAAAATAAGCTTGCATGGCAATTTGGACATGTTTTGTAATTATAATCCATGCAAGGGGTATATATCGTAACTTTCTGAAACTTATAACTAAAGGGGCTGAATATGTCATTTTATCAAAGTTATAACTATAGGGGTCTATTATGTCACTTTTCAAAGTACAAGGTTTACTTGGTATATCTTTTAAACTTGAAGGACCAAACTCGTAAAAGTGCAAACCCCAAGGGTATATTTTGCCACTTTTCAAACTCAAGGGTCTAAAATGTAACATTTTGAAAAAGTATAAAATCATGTTTAAAACCTTACAAGACATAACTTTAATTAACGCTTCTCGTGCTTAACATTTCCAGATATTGATCAAAACGCTTAAAACCGATTATATCATATCACAATACTAGGGAGCTTCATATTAAGGAGTTTCATCTTGGTATTACGTTCTGACTGAGTTGTTGGGTTTACGATTTAAAGTGCCCTAGCTCCTCAAACGTTTACTGAATGACTTCTGAATTATGATGGCCCGAACGGTGATACAATAATTCCAAACTCTTCAATCAAACTCATAACTCTTAAAACTAAAGTTCTAGAGTACAATCTTCCTAAGACTCAACATATTTACTCAGGTTGCGTGACGTGGCTGTTTACTATCATTTTACTATATCAACATTCCCCGGTTAAGATTGTGATAAGGTCGTCAGCTTTCATTTTGGAATATTTATTACATCTACATATCAGGTGAAGTTCATAACCTCGCCTTTACTTATTTACATGTTTTATAAACCCGCGAGGGGGGGATACATGGTTGCTAACAAATCTTTTACATACTTTCATTTATCTTAGTATACAATGTGATTACTTTTCAATAGACTTAGTGAGTTATAGCCTCTACTTTTAATCTCTTTTATGTTTACATACTACACGTTATGGGGGGATACTGCTGTAAATTAGAATACATGTGGTTTTTCTTGACTATATCGACTAATCTGATGTAACATTACTATTAATGTCTTAAGTTACTTTATGCCTCAACTATAGTCCCTCATTATCATGGACCATTAATCACTTACGGGTGAACGCAAATATTGTGGATAGATCTATCAGGATTGACGAATCCTGTTTGTGTTAGCCGGATAGGTAACTAAACACACTATATTTAAATTTCATAGGTATATGGTAATTACCTACACCGAGGGCCCATTTTTCTTCGATATATATATATATATATTATTTTATATATATATTTTTACTATATATATATATTATATATATATATACTATATATATATATATTTCACTTCACGTTTGGGTATTTATTAACTAGTCAGTTTGTGTGACCATGGCTTTGACCAGACTAATTACTATACCAGACAAGACCAAATCGACCAAACAGACTATAAAGCAGTAAACACTGTTACTACAAGTAATTTCATGCGTTGCTATTATAAAATAACGGGTATATAATAACGTGCCCAAGATCATAAAATACATTTTTCTTAATAATTGTGTTGTACTAATTATTACACTATGATTGTATTCAAACTGTTTATCAAACCTATGAATTTCACTCAACCTTTGTGTTGACTTTTTTTAGCATGTTTATCTCAGGTTATTGAGCAATATACGGCACGAAGTGGCATGGACTTGAAGATGGCTAAAACTTGTTATCATTCACATTGTATGTAACTAGATTTTGAGACCTGCCTTTGTAAAACTCTAATTTGAAATGAATGATAACGTATCTTTTGAACAAACGTCTCTTTTGGGTCGTTTTCTTGATTATGGATTGTTGTTTCCATGAAGTATTACCTCAGATTTAGCTTTCGTGCTTATATTGTAAAAATGCGGGTGTTACAGATTGGGATCACGCATGGTTTTAGAGAACTCGGTCAAAAACCTTAACTATAACCACATTTCTTTTCTTAGCCATCAAAGTCTCGTGCCATTACATCGGATAAGTATGTAAAGATACATAGCTATTCTACTATATTATATCATAAAAAAAACTTTGTTATTTTACAACTGGGTTATTAACAGAACGTGTCTGCTCCCAACAACCAACTCTTCTTCCTGATTTCTTGAGGATGCTTTTTCCGCTCTTGAATATTCTAAACTATACTTCGGTCTCATGGATTATTTCTCGCTTCATCGAAAAGAGTTCTTTTCAATACTCTTCGGAAAACTCTAAAGATAATATGATTCCACCAGTATTCTCATCTTTCTACAATAATCCTTGTTTGAAGGACGTACAAGCATTTTATGCTAAGGAATTACCTATTTCTTCACAGAGATTCTATTTACTTCCACAGCTATTTGACGCCATCTCGGTTATTCCACCTTATTACTATTTGATCCTCGATATTTCTTTGTTCCTGAAGAATTATTACCACCTAAGAAGCGAATCCGTTCCCCATCTTCTTCCTCAACTACGTTATCAAATTCATCTTGGAATCAAACATGTGATTTGGTATCACCATCTTCCTTAGTTTATACTCCTACCTTACCTCAGATATTTGAAATAGGAAAATGTTCAATTAAGATATATCTGAAACATCATGAGGGACAAATTGAAGATATTTTGAATTGCTTAGAAGAACTCTATCTTTACCGCATTGAGAGAATGGAAGAATGACGTACTGATAGAAAGATCATACGAAGAAATAGTGACGAACTAAAGATCGAACTTAAGAGAATCCGTACTCAGATTATCAGACTTCAAAAGAAGCGGTTAGGGCAAAAGTATAAGATTGCCTTTGCTCACTACAGAATTTATGATCTTGAACAAATCATTGAGAAAATCCAAGCTTGTCACCAAACAAATCAGGAAGATCTTTAGGATGTCATCTACCGGATCAAAATCATCAAGCTATTTATAACTTTATCCTAGCCACGGGATGTGTGGTATAAATATAATACGCTGTCAAAATCTTGACTATTACAGTAAGTAATGCAAGGATGTTATCTTATAAAGGCATCCGTTGCGTATCTTATTGTTTCCAACTTTATGCTATTTCATCATCATTTTCACACCAATTGCTTCATGATCTCCGTCTCATGCATCATTTACCATAACCCCTAAGGGCTTTTAAAATTTCTAAACATAAGCATTTTCTTTTACAGCTTTTTATATGCATCCATTTTCTTTTACGTATTAACTTTAAAAAATATTGTGATGTTAATTCTTTACGCGTTTCTTGTGGTGATAGTATCCTCCCACAAAATGGACGTCAAACATTGAAACACCAGCCATAACTTTGGCTGCCATTCAACAACTAATTAATGATGGCATTTCCTCAGCTCTAAAAGCACAAGCTGCATCAATGGCAAGTGCTAGTAATCCTAATAGGAACACCGGACCTACTAGAACTCCTGTAGCAAAAACCGGAAACTGAAAGAGTTAGTTAGCTATTTGGTCAACTTTTCTACCTTTATGGAAGGAAGGAAAGCAGTTGCCTCATTCGATGTTTAAGCAGGACTGAAATCAGTATTTTCTCCATAGCCACTGTGCCAAAGAAACAAAGTGTACTTTACTAACGGCGACTTTAATTGATGATTGCTTGTTTGGTGGAATTCATACGCTTCGGATCCCTATTGGACATTGTCAAGACAATCAAATCACTTAGATCGAATTGAAAAGACTCTTAACCGATAAGTATTGCCCTTCGACTGAATGTCAAGTAAAATGGAAGACGAATTTTTACAACTTGGTTGTGAAAGGAAATGATCTTAAGGACTTACATTAGGGGATTTCAATGAATTAGCCGTCTTAATGCCCAAAACATCGATACAAACCAAGAAATTTATGAAGGTTCTAATCAATGGATGACCATAGAAGTATTGAAAGGAAAAGTTACTGCCTCGAAGCATCACTTTAGAGGAAGCCTTCAAAATAGCTCTAGAGGCTAATGGAATCTGATAATAAAGATGATTCCGTTGCTAAGTATGCTAATGACCATAAACGAAAGCTTGAGGATAAGGGAAACATCATTCAACAACAACTAGCGGAATAACTATTACAATAACAACCATAACCAATGTTCAACACTAGTAGCAGATAAAGGAGAGCAAGAAACCTTCAGGACTTTATACTGCACACCAATGGGGTATAATGGAAATCGTCTTTGTGTGAAAGATGCCCCTACTTCACCATAGGGCCTATGTACGTCAAGTGTCAGGACTTGCAACAAGATAGGACATTTGACAAAGAACTGCAGAATCAAAGATCAACCACTAGAACTAATTACAAATGGTATCCGTAAAAAAATATTGTTAACTGGCCTGGGGAAAGAAAGGACTTTTATGCGAATTGGTGCTCAAAAGCAAACAACAGGGCCATATGAAAACATACTTAGGGATGAGCTTAATTTTGTTCACTTTAGGATTTCTACCCTAAAAAATTAATCTCTCGAGGAATTCAACTTATCAGAATCTTCTTCTATTATAATCCCCAATCATTCAAGCAACAATCCTGTTCGTTTGTACTTTTATCCTATACAAGATACTTAGCTATGTATTAACATCTTTTTATATGGAAAGTTTGTATTGTAAGTTATCCATGAAATATTAAAGTGCTGATTTGTTACATCTTGTTTTATGATGATTCAAAATACTTGACTTCATTTATCAATTCCATTAATTCTATTATGTTCCATCTCTGAATAATTTCCTCATACCTTTTGCAACATAATTATCATCTCGATTATATGGGCGTCAGTAATTCAACATCTCAATATTATTAACCATTCTTGATCATATCTTTTTTACACCTTACCAATATGTGTTTTAGGCTTTGGTAAGACGATTTTGATGGTCATTTATTGTAATATGAATTAGGTCACTTCTTCATTTGAATAAGGAAATTATAAAACTTCCGAATTGAATTTATCATATTCTCAGTTACAAGGGTGAACGTTCTTTTTTAAAGTGATACTTTAGAATTATTAGGCTTAAGTATAAACATTCGTACCGAAACAAGTTTCTTTCAATTGTTTGTAATACAATGTCTTAATCATTATCATTATTGCCTTCAATATCTGTTCATTTCCAAATATGTATCCACGTGAGATTAGCAACTTCTCCGTTACAAATTATAATCTTTCCTTGACACTACTATTCCCTGATTCTCTGTATTCTAAAATTTTTATGTTATATATCTGCAACATTATATCAAGGAAACACACAGAATCTATACATAATGTCAAAATTGATTTCCATTACGACTAGGTATGAAAAATTTTTGACAAAGACTTGTGAGAGCGATTCTTTATTCGTTGTTGACTTGTATAGGTTAAGATAGCGATATCTTTACGATCTGGTAGCACTGCAGATAGCGTGGTGGGCCCAAACTACGGTTCCATCAAATCAAAAGTATGTTCATCCACCCAAGGTTTCTATCAGGGATTCTGAGAAATGAAATTGCTATTGGTTGTCATCATGAGGTGTAGTCTTGAAAATATGTAGACTTGTGAAAGGACAGTAATTATAATTATGGTGTTATCTAACTTAATTATAGAAATGCGTCTCACCTCGTGGACTTGTGTCGATTTAACCTTACCATAAAAAATTCATAGCCTTGCCCATTGTACCTACATCTATTCACCTAATACTTTCAATTAAATCTCGGGTGGATGTGATTTTTGTAATGGGTGGTGGACTATAACAACCCACAATGAATTTTCATCATTGCAAAAATTATGGTAATTTTATCACAATTTGGTCGGGGAAATTTTCGCTTTTTTTTACTTATCTTGCTTGTACATTAGCTCAGTTTTACATAAGTAACTTGCATTAATAAAGTAGACGAGCTCGCATCCTAACCTATGGCAAACTCCTGTCTCATATATGTCATGCAAACATCATAAAATGTCATGTCAATATCATCATTTCCTTTTTACAATAGTCTTTATTCCATATATGTACCATTCGTATCGTTATATCAAAAACGGCTTTTATAACCGTGATCGTAATACCTCTTAACCTTAATTCATGAGGGTTAAATATCTAAGTGAATGTACATGCTATAATAAGCATATATACTAGTAATTATAACACGTCCATTTGAAATTAAACTCCCTCCTAAGTCAAGTTTAAAGTTTTCAAAGCACAATGTACAAGTCTAAAGCTATGACATCTAAAATAGCCGTATTTACTTTCTTTTGTTTTTTAATATCTTCACCATCACTTATGTATAAGCTAATACACTCTATATACAATGTGGTATACCCTATTTTTCAATTCATAAACTTTCTTATCATTAATCATTTTTACTCTTTAACCCTAATTTAACCTCAAATACGCTAAACCCGAGCTAAATACTACTCGATGACTTGTTTCTTTGTTTTTTCCAATGTATACCTAAACCAACACTCAAATAAGTTGTAATAACTTATTTTAAAACATTATCAATCTCTTTACAATTCATCATTTTCATCTTTTACTTCAACTATATGCAATATGGAATCCGAGAACCTAAACGTACCTAATTGGATCATTCGGATCTATGTTTATCATTTTTAACCATTTCAATCTTGAACCTCAATCTTATACATTGTAAACTCATAATATGAGTTTACAATTCATTATCCATCTTTGTCTTGACAATGTACGCAAGTTAGAAAGCTAGAAAACCCTAATGAACTCAATATGAGCCCTAATTCAAACCCGCGGCTTATTATTCCATTTCAACCCATTTTAGCTTAAACCAACAATCAAATTTCATTAATAATCCTTTATACAATACCTAACGTCAGTACTTAATCATTCTTGATTCATTATACACGAATTATAAGCCAAGAAAAGTCAAAGAAACACATTACGTGCCCTAAAATGGAACCCGTGGCTTATTTGTTCATTATCGACCCATTTTAACCCAAACCACTTACCAACTCTTGATTATAATCCTTAATATATGTCATAGGATTAGTAACTAATCATTTCTAACCAAGAACACACAAAATATAAGCCAAAAAAACAATTCGAGCCCTAGAAGGCGAACCCTAAATCTTGCAAATTGACCCATTTTAAGAACTTCTTTGCAAAAAATCACCTCAATGACTCATCCACATGCACCCTAAGAAGCTTATGCAGCTGCTACAACATTTCTTTGGTCCAAATTGAAGCCACATCTCCCCTTTTATGTCCAAAACAATCCACCACTTCAATATACATTCCTAGACTCCACAACTCACTCCATAGCTTCAACACTTCATGTACTAGACCCTCCAAGTGTCCAACATTAGATCATAGAAGAAACCTTAAGCCCTAAGTGTTTTTAACTATAAATAGAACCCTAAATCTCTCATTTCTACTCATCCCCCACTCTCTTATCTATAACCCATATAAGGCAGCAATCCTTTGCTCCAATAAGTGCTAATAAGATCTAAGAACAAGAAACAAGCGAAGCTTTGAAGATTTGAAGACCCGGGAACAAGATACAAGGCGTATGAGTGGAAATGCTACCCGAAACAACCCATTTCCACCATTTTTGCTCCTTGAAGCTCAAACCCAGGTTATAGATATTCTAATTCTGTTCCTACACTTTTATAATGTTCATATGATCCTACATAAACTCTTGTTAAAGTTTCATAACAATTCATGCTTATTTTCCGTTTTGATCCAAAATCATACACCCGAAACCCTAATTTCACGTTTTTCTTAAAAATAAATGTCATAATGGTTAAATGTTATTATAATCTATCCTAGCATGCTTAAATGATGTTAAAATAACCACTTTATTGATTATTGAAGGAATTTGAACTTAAAACCCGCGTGTTTGCGTTTTGAAACCCTAATTTAACCCGTTTTGCTTCCTAGCCTAACGAATCGTTATTTTAAACTTGCGTTACGTTAAAACTTCATATTTTAGTTTATTATAACTTATAAATATCTTTTGAAATGTTAAAATAAGCTTGCATGGCAATTTGTACATGTTATGTAATTATAATCCATGCAAGGGGTATGTATCGTAACTTTCTGAAACTTATAACTAAAGGGGCTCAATATGTCATTTTATCAAAGTTATAACTATAGGGGTCTATTATGTCACTTTTCAAAGTACAAGGTTTATTGGATATACTCATTTGTATATCTTTTAAACTTGAAGGACCAAACTCGTAAAAGTGCAAACCCCAAGGGTATATTTTGCCACTTTTCAAACTCAAGGGTCTAAAATGTAACATTTTGAAAAAGTATAAAATCATGTTTAAAACCTTACAAGACATAACTTTAATTAACGCTTCTCGTGCTTAACATTTCCAGATATTGATCAAAACGCTTAAAACCGATTATATCATATCACAATACTAGGGAGCTTCATATTAAGGGGTTTCATCTTGGTATTACGTTCTGACTGAGTTGTTGGGTTTACGATTTAAAGTGCCCTAGCTCCTCAAACGTTTACTGAATGACTTCTGAATTATGATGGCCCGAACGGTGATACAATAATTCCAAACTCTTCAATCAAACTCATAACTCTTAAAACTAAAGTTCTAGAGTACAAACTTCTTAAGACTTGACATATTTACTCAGGTTGCGTGACGTGGCTGTTTATTATCATTTTGCTATATCAACCTTCCCTGGTTAAGATTGTGATAAGGTCGTCAGCTTTCATTTTGGAATATTTATTACATCTACCTATCAGGTGAGATTCATTGCCTCGCCTTTACTTATTTACATGTTTTATAAACCCGCAAGGGGGATACATGCTTGCTACAAACTCTTTTACATACTCGTGTATCTTATAACAATGTTATTACTTTTCAAAGACTTAGTGAGTTCATAGCCTCAATTTTAATCTCTTTAATGTTTTCATAAACCCGTGAGGGGGATACATGCTGTAAATTATGAATACAAGTGTTTTTCTAGACTATATGCTAATTTGATGTATCATTATAATTAATGTCTAAGTTACTTTATGCCAAAAGTCCCTCATTATCATGGACCATTAATCACTTACGGGTGAACGTAAATATTGTGGATAGATCTATCGGGATTGACGAATCCTGTTTGTATATGACAATTACCTACACCGAGGGCCATTATCTCTCTCTATATATATCACATCATTTTGGGTATATATATACACTAGTCAGTTTGTGTGCCATGAGCTTAGACCAGACTATACTATACCAGACAAGACCAGACTATACTATACCAGACAAGACCAGACTATACTATACCAGACAAGACC
>BQNB010014401.1:44086-75193 GCA_026074375.1 Tanacetum coccineum
TGTGCATTCAATATTATCTGTAAAACTAATCCTAGTTGAGCTTAAAACGATCTTATCAATTGGTATCAGAGCCATGGGGCTCTTGATCTAGGATTCAAGGTTTTATGGTCGAAGCATGAAGGTACTGATAAAGTTCTTGAAGGTACTGCTCAAGAATATGTAAGTACTACTGAGGTATATGAAAGTACGGTTCATTCATTATTCAAGGTACTGCTCCCTATATCAAAGTACCGCTGCTGTTTGTGAAAGTACCGCTAGTGTTATCCGATATCTCCGAACGTACTGCTTGCTTTATCAGATATCGGGTAATACATGAATTTTGGTTTAAATGTTTAATGGCTCGTTTTTGGAATTATTGTTTAATTGGTTACGAAGAGGATTACTTATCATTTATTTGAAGATGAAGTGGATTTTCACGAGTTTGTGTTCTTATTATATCTTTTGGTCTTGGAGATAACTTGTTTGGTTATATACGGTTTATGATGAAGACTTGATAAAACTAGTTTTTACCTGATGTAAGGAGATACATTGTAGTACTCATAGGTATTTACTATCACTTGGTCAGTGACTCATGTATAGGCATGCGGATTTATCAAGAGATCGAGGTCTACTCATAAAACGAAGAAGAATATTATGAGTTCTTATCATATTATAGTGCAAGACATAAGACACAAGTTTGGGTTATTCTACTTCAGCATCAAGTACGTTATACTTAGTTTTCTTCATCAGTGATCATTACAAAGAGCCTACAGAATTCAAGATTCAAGAGATGGTTAATATACTTTTCAGGGGAAGCTTATTGTTCACATATTTAACCATCTACATGCACCACTTGAGGAGAAGTGTTCACATGTTGCTTATCTACACAAGACCCCTATTGGATGATTACAAAAGGGGAAGAAGACTATATGGTTTGCAGCTTATTTATGAGTGGTGACATGTTCAAGGAGATCTTAAGTCAAGGGGAAGCATTGTTTCTTTCATGAAGATTGTTTTGTAATATCAAATAGGGGAAGATTGTTAGGAATTCTGATTTGATGATTACAAAACCTTATATGCAACAATGAAGAAAGAAGAAACAACAAGGACTTAAGATGTAATATTAGGTTAGCTTAATATGTAAGCTAGGTTTTATTATAAACCCTAGCCTCTCTAGTTTATAAAGAAAGGTAGGGCATCTGGTTTAGGTATCAATCCAGAATAGAATTAGAACTCTCCAATGAGAGTCTAATAGTTAGCATAGTTATAATTAGTTTAGCCCCAAGATCATTTGATCTTGGGGTAATAGATTAATAGAAAACCTTATTTGTTAACATTGATGTCCTTATTCCGCTGCGTATATTCAATGTTTTCGTTATCCTAGATGTGCTTAGATCAGGGATTTACATTGTTCTTGTGCGATTAACATCAAGTGTTATCAATTTCGTGTTTGACGTTTCGGGTTTGTTGATGAAGTAAGTTCAACGGTTGTGTTTGGCTTTTGATTTCCTATTGGCTAGTGGGTCCAATAGGTTTATAGGACATATAACTAACCGACCTATTTGGCCACATATGCATGATATGTTTGATCAAAAATAAGATTGTGAGATGAAATTAATAGTGGTTACGTTGGTTATACACCATAAGTGTGATAAATTGCAATAGGTACAATTATTATAGGAAAATTAATGTTATTGCCTTAAGCTTCATGATATCATACGTTTTTGTTTCAACATGGAATCACTGTAGTGACATTAGTATGAGGAACAATGTCCCGTAGAAAGGGTAACTTGCTGTTACCCATTGAGTTCCAATATAGTTGCTCCCACCTTTGTACAAAACCCAGCTATACTCACACCAACGGGAGTCATCACACCCCGATGCTATATCCCTATCCACAAAATATTCGCGTTTTACTCGCAAGTGACCCTAGCTAGCGGCGAGCATGATTAAGAAATATTTGTAGTGGAAGGTACTTAGGCAATAATATATCTGGATAGTATACAGTTGGAAAAACACTTTCATTTATGGTTTAAGCATATATCCCTTGTAAATTCTCGTCCTGAGATTTAGTTGAATGATGGAGTGATGTTTGTAAATAATCGAGTGAACAATTTACAAATCGAAAGAAGTCTAGAGACTTATTTGTTTGATGGTAAGAATGATAATGATTAAATGACCGAAAAAGAATTATGTGTACAAACGGATTGAAAGAGAATTGTTTGTACGAATGCCATACACTTAAGTTCACTCATTTATAATTTGTCATTTACAAACAGAGGCGTCCCAATCCTTGGTACTGAGAATTTATAAATTTATTGTTCGGTGGTTTATAATTTCCTATCTCAAATGAAAGTGGCGTCTAATTCATTTCAATATGATGATTTAAATTTCCTACTTTAAGCATAAAACATGATATCAAAAACGGTTGTTTGTAATTAGAAGATGTTTCCTTGGCGATATGATTTTCCAAAATCATGAGAAGAATAATGAGACATTAAATTGCACGATACTGATCCATAAATCACACTTGGAGAATTTGGCATACAATTCCTCCTTTCTGAGTAATTTCAAAATTATTCTTAGGTGATCTGCGTGTTCTTCTTTATTACAAGAGTAGATAAGAATATCATCGATGAACACTATTATGAATTTTTCCAAGTATGGTTTACACACACGATTTATGAGATCTATGAATATAGCAGGCACGTTAGTTAAACCAAATGGCATCACTTGAAATTCATAATGTCTGTATCTTGTTCTGAAAGCAGCCTTGGGAATATCTTCATCCCTGACTCTCAGTTGATGATAGCCTGATCTTAAGTCAATCTTCGAGTAGATACTCGAACCTTAAAGTTGGTCAAATAAGTTATCAATCCTGAGTAATAGGTAAAGATTCTTTAGAGTTAGTTTATTCAACTCCCGATAATCGATACACATCCTGAAAGATCCGTCTTTCTTTTTAACAAATAAGACAGGAGCTCCCCAGAGTGAAGTACTTGATCGTATAAAACCTCGATCTGATAACTCTTAAAGTTGGTTAAATAGTTCCTGCATTTCTGAAAGAGCTAATCTATAGGATGCTCAAGCTACAGGTGCTTTTCCTGGAATTAGTTTGATTTAGAATTCTACTTGGCAAACGGGAGGAAGGCCAGGTAGATTTTTAGGTAAAAATTTCTGACTACTGTTATGTCTTCTAGTCGTTTTTCATATTACTTCTTTTCCATTACTTGAGCTATGAAAACTTGACATCCCCTGGATATATACCTTTTGGTTTTTATACATGATATGAGGTTTAGTCGAGTTTTATTTTGATCACCTCACATAATCAAAGTTTCATCATCGATTAGGATGTGGATGACTTTTTCTAGCATGATACTTGGATAACCAATCCATAATGATGACGTTGAAACTACCGAGTTTAATTGGCATAAGATCAATTTTGAAAGGTTGGTTTAACAAAATCAGGGTGCAACCCTGGATAACGGTATTATGAAGTAGCGAGGTATAATGGTATTATAACTGTATTATATCCTGAAGAACTTGCCTTCATACTTTACATAGTCAAAATTTGACAAGTGTTGTTATTTATACCATACATCCCGTGGTTAGGTTCTAACAAAACTATAACTAGAATCTAATCTAGTAGTTCGAGGGTCCTTTGTTTCTGCAGTTCCTGGTCTGATGGCCCACTTTATTACAAGTCTGACATCTGATAGTACAAGGTCTGATGGCCCACTTTGTTACAAGTCTGACATCTGACAGTCCTACGGTGTTTAGTTGGGGTAGCAGCATATGCCCTAAAGGTTTCTTGCCTTCTATTCTATTGTTGGTGGTTATCATTGTTGTGGTTGTCATTGTTGTTGTTACGGTTGTTTTGGTAGTTTTTGTTGTTGAAGGTTCTTCTATCAGTAAACTTTCGTTTGTGATCATTGGTTCCCTGCACAGAATTATGCCTTGTTACTTGATCCATTAACCTCTGGGTTATGTTAATGGCACCTCCCAAATTATCTTGATCTACTTTGCAACCTGGACAGTTGTGGTCTTCACACGATAGTGTGTCCCTATTTTATGGAGTCTCTTCCAGCATTGGCCGCGTCTTGCATAGTACCATCCTTTCCCCTCGTCTATGTTTGTTATAGATGTTTTACAATGAAACACGGCTCCTTATAAAAAAGATTAATTTAGAACATTATGTTATTTTGAAAACATATAGGCTTAAGAGTAATTTGATCAGAGCATAGTTTTTATTTCACATAATTATAGCCACTACTTTCAATGACATCAACCTTATCCCAAGCATATAACAAAATCAAGTTAATGTGCTTAAAATGATACCTTAATTACCGTACCTTGTAGAGGCCGTAGTTTAATTACGATTTGAGCAAGATTTCATGACGAAATAGTGAGGTAAAATTTCAATCTCGTTTAAGCTCCTAAAAAGAATATAGGCCTAGCATTGAGGGATGTTTGGATACTTGACCAATCTCCGCATCACATATTTGGCTTCTATTCTTGCTGGTCTCTCATTGACGAATTTTCGACCCACACAACTGAGTGAAGGGTTCCTTCTTCATCAATCATGAAAAATCCAGTAATGTATCCAACCTCACCTGATGAGTCGAAAACAGATGGTTGGTCAAATCTGAAAATGGCCTAACCATTTTTTCTTGATTTGGTTAGCTTTACGTCAGGTATTGTTTGTTCATCTCTGCCTGGTATGAACTGAATTTTTGGCTTAACCATTTGTATGGCAAATGTATATGTGCGTAAGAGGTACTTACCCTTTAAGGAGTTTGCTTAGAAATTGGTGTGGTCAATGCGTCACCACTGAATGAAGAACGAGAACTGTGACAAATAGCAGGTGATGTCATCCTTGTGTATAGAAAGAAAATAAGCATCAAATACTAAAAACCAAGCTCCAATTAATTATTATTATTAAAAACGGAAAAGAATGTGTTTGTTTGTCGACCTAAGAAACCATTTAAAGCGGCAAAAACTGTAAAATTTATAAGTTTCAACCAAAACTCATTTTTACCTATTATCCAACCAAACTGAGCACCACCACATCATGCCACACCACATCATGCCACCACACCTGATAGTTTTAACTTATCATTTAATGTAAAAAAATTATAAACCCACCCTTTTTAGCAGTTACATAACATAAGTTATAGACTATTATGTGCACATAAGTAATAGGAGAGCAAGTACACCAACAATGCCTATTGTCAGATAAATTTTGATACAAAAAATGAAATTGCATGAAATAAGGATTTACTCAAATAATATAATCCCAGGTGCGAATGTATCTTGTCTAAATTTTTCATCAATCCCCTCTACGTATAGCAAAGAAAATCCGCATCAGGCCTGAAAGTATTTTAGAATAAATGAGAGGGATAATGATATTGACCTGATGGGGTAACCATGTCGTTAGACAAAAGACCAACCCTGTTAAAACTCTTGCCTGTATTGAAACACAATCATCCCCTGCACATATAATTAACACTTTAACAACTGTTATTACTATGTAAAAGTATTGTTTTCATCTATTGTGATAAAAAAATTAACATCGAAGAAAAGAGTTTATCTTGAGGTAATTACCACCCGAGGGTCATTAGTAGGCGCTGAGAGTTTGAAGTTATGTACCGAGACTCCAACATAATTATCAAACTTCAGGTGGCATTGAGGGATGTTCTGAATTGTTATGCCAGTGGCCGTTACATCTAAGCTCGAATCTCAATGCATACATCAAAATCATAACATGTTTCTTTAAGTAAAATTATAATATTTGATGTATTTCTTTAGTAAAACATAGATGACACTTCCAGCTGGTATGATGCTTGGTATTTTGCCTCCGAGTGACCTGATTCGAGTAGTGTTTATCAACTCAAATATATACTATCAAAAAGATAAACGGGTAGATTAGATCAAAGGAGTTCAGTCCCTGATTGCTATTTCTAATTGATATTGACACACCTGCAATTAGTCATTGTCATGTTTAAAAAAATATATCTAGGCAATCGTTTCTATGATAGAATGAAAAGTAATTCTATTCAAACGTTTAAAACTATTCAGAATATTTATACGTGCATCAAAACACAATAAGTAATCAAAGCACAAGCTGTTATTGTTTTGATGGTTTAATTTACTTTTAGTATATATATATATATATATATATATATATCATAGACAGTGAGTTACGTTGTTATACACCCATAAGTGTAATAATTGCAATGAGTATAATTATTATGAAAAACAGTTTGAATACAAGTCATTATAAACAGTGGGTTACGTTGTTATACACCCATAAGTGTAATAATTACAATGAGTATAATTATTACGGAAAATAGTGTGAATACAAGTCATTATAAATAGTGGGTTACGTTGTTACACCCATAAAGGTAATAATTGCATGCATTTATAATTATTATGGAAAATAGTATTATTGCCCTAAGCTCATGACATCAATACGTTAACATGGGAATCACCATAGTGACATTGGTTGAGGAACAAATGTCCCCGTGGAAAGATAACTTGCCAAGGTTACCCATTAAGTTAAATATAGTGCGTTTGGCTACCCCACGAACGGGTATACCAATGGGAGTCGTCACCCCTAATAGATCTATCCACAATATTCACGTTCACTCGCAATGCAAGTAATTAATGATTCATGATATGGAAATAGTGACACTGGAAAGTACTTAGGCAATAACATATCTGGATAGCATACAGTGGAAAAATACTTGTATTCATGGTTTATAGCATGTATCCCTCTCGCGGGTTTATGATACATTTCAAAGATTTAAAAGCGAGGCCATGAACTCACTAAGTCTTTGAAAAGTAATCACATTGTTATAAAATAAACGAGTATGTAAGAGAGTTTCTAAATAAGCATGTATCCCCCTCGCGGGTTTATAAAACATTCAAAAGATTGAAATGCGAGGCTATGAACTCACCTTAACAGAGAAAATCTAATTGATGGCAAAAGTTTATCAAGTGAAAGTAATGGCTTCGATATACAACCTGGGGTAATATGTCAAGTCTTAGTGTGATGGTTTATGTTTCAAAACTTTACGGAGTTTAACATACATATTGGATTTATTAATTTATGGAAATATTGTATCACTGTTTGGGCTATTATAATTCAGAGGTCATGTAGTAAACGTTTGAGGAGCTAGGGCACTTTAAATCGTAAACCCAACAAACTCATCAAAACGTATACTCAAATGCAACCCCTCACATGAAATTCCCTAGTAACGTGATACGATAAGATTTTAAGTTTCTTCAAAAGCTAGTCGATGATAAATTAGGTTAATTATATAACGTAATTGTTTTATAATGCGTCAATTGATGATTAATAATGACAAATGTGTCAGTTTTTAACAAAATCGAGTCCTATAATATTTATATATATTTTTATAATTTGTATAAAAATATTATATTTTATATTTTTAAGAATACAAAAATGGCAATATATACCCTTGGTTTATAAACTTTTACAAGTTTAGTCCTTTATATAATAAGTATATATAATTTAAACCTTTAACTTTAGAACTTGGCAAAACAAGTCCTTATAGTTATAACTTTAAGAAAATGGCAGAAATAACCCTTGTAGTTGTTATTTTTTTAAAATGTTACAATATATACCCTTGCATGGGATTCGATTTACAAAACAAGTCCAAAAAGCCATGCAAGCTTATTTTTGGATTCAAAAAGAGTTTTGCAGGTTATAGCTTATTAGAATAAGCAAAAATAAGAAGTTCTAACGTGCTCAAAGTTTATGAAAAGGGCTTGTGATTGAAAAAAAATCAAAACGGGTACGTTTTAGGGTTTTAAAACAATTCGAATGGGTTTGATGTTCAAGGCTCTTAACAAAGAGTTCCTACATGATCTATTAGAGTTTATGAACAACCTAAAACAATATCAAAGCTTATAGGACGAGTAGAAAAAGATTACAACTTGAAATGGGTCGAAATGGAGGTTTTTGGTTTGTGTAGCTTGGAGACGAGTTCTATGGATTCTTCCTTGGAATCCTTGGTTTCTAAACACACCTTGGGACTTCTATGATTCTGTTAGTGCAAGGCTAGAGAAAATTTTTGAGGTGGAGAAGTGTTTTTGGAATGAATATAAGTGTGTGTTTTGGTTCGACTATTTATAGGCAAGAACTAACTTGGTGCCTAAGTTCTAGCTTGATGTGGTGGCTTAGTTATATATTAGTGATTCATGGCAGCTATTAAGGTGACTAAGGAAGGCTAAGGAGTGACTATTGTGAGCTATAGTGATAGCATAGCAAAGTGTAAGGAGATGGAGAAGTTAGGGTGATAACTAGGGGTTTTGGAGACTTGGTAGCCAAGTTGGGTGACAAGGTGGTGATGGAGGTGCTTGTAAGGTGCTGGAGTGATGGTGATGTAGTGGTGAGGTCATGGTGATGAAGTTGGTGGTGAGTCATTGAGGAGCTTGAGGTGTTTATTTAGTTTATACATGGCTGTTTTTAGACAAACCATAATTCTGATCAACCTCAAACTAGTAAGCATGGTCAGATATTTGAGTCCTCTACAACTTTAAGTTTTACATATTTAAGGGTTAATATACAAAAATCTAGAGTTAGCAGCCATTTACTACAGGTGTGCAAAATTTGTGCACCTTTACCATTTCGGCTATAACTAATTCATCCGATGTCGAATCGGGGTGATTCAATCGGAAAAATGATCACAAGACATAGGGCTACAACCTAGTGTTTTTACTTAATACCCAGAACCTCAGATTTTGCCTAGATCTTATGTTTTATTAACGGATCAGATTCTAAAAACTATGAACTAGTTTAAGGTGTAATGGGTTTGCTATGGTTTTATGATTTTGCTTTAAGGTAAGATGAATCAGGGTTTTAGGATTAGGGTTTAGAATGATTTGGGGATTAGTTTTAGGGTTTAGAAGTTGTGCATTGGGTTTTTGTACCTTGTGTTAAAGTGGTGGTATGATATAAACATGATTTAGGAGGTAAAATGACCTAGTTTGTATTTCAGACACAATTGACTTGTACATTGAGCTTTAGAAGGTTTTAATAGGGTTTAGGAGGTAAAAGATACTTGTTTTGGCATGTAATTAGGGTTTTTGGAATAAACGTTAACGTATAATGCTTGTTTTGGAATAACATTGTAAATGGTACGTTAAATGGATAACGTGCATGGTAAAAATGATATTTAAACATAGACTTAACATATTAGGATGTTTACATAATGTACACATAGTTGTAGTTGGCATTGGTGGTTGCGTGAGCTTGTTTACTTTAGTTATGTAGACTACGTTACATAATGGAATAAAGCAAAAAATTCCCGTAAAAAAGTAGTATTTAATATAATATAAGTGGAAATTATAGTGATGAAAATTGTGGGTTGTTACATTCCCCCAACCTTACAGAAATCTTGTTCCGACAGTTAGTTGAGTGATAGAGTGATATTGAAATCATTTAACATAGATACTTATTTGATACGAGTTCTAACAAATAAATACACAGTCTTTGATATTACATTGCAGAATATGACGGAAAATTTTGGAATCCAAGACTTCTAGAGATGGGATCTCTAACAACTATCTGACTTATTAGGTTTCTCGGGGACTGGTTCACTTCCCAGTGGTCGCGGTATGATCCATAATGAGTTATCTAACTCTGGAAAGATAGACTCATCAAAGGGATAACCTAGTGGTGGTGTAGTTGACCTTACCGGTGATGAAGATCCTATTGATGAAGATGGAGATGATTGAATAGGTAATTCATTATTAGTAGCATTATATGCTTGCATAACTTTCATATACAGATCATCGTGGAAATATGAGATAGCTAGCGAGGCCAAAAGATCTTTAGATAAATCTTCTGAAGGGTCAGAAGAGGTGTTTCCCAGTGAGGCTGGGAAATAGTCCGGTGAAGCCAGGATATAGTTAGGAGAGTGTGTAGAGGAAAAAGTATCCTCAACATTGGAATCAGATAGGATAATAATAGGATGGGGGGGAAGATATGACTATATAACAATCCAATGGAAATAACATAAGTTAATTATATATAATATAATAGTAGTGTATTATCTGCCATGGAAATTTCTTACACATACTATTCTGGAAACTACAGTGGCACGGAGGACTTTCTTGGATGGAAAAAGTAGTTATAGTTTAGGTTTTACCCTTGTTGTTGTCTGGTAAAAGTCTCAATGAACTCATGAGGCTTTGTTACCAATCTTAACAAACCCTATGTTTCAAATATAGCACGAAGCTATATCGTAGGGTATTACTTCATGGATCAACAGACATAATCATAGAAAACGACTCATAAAGAGACGTTTTGGAAAATTTAGTTATCATTTAATATCATATCAGATTTTTACAAAAGGAGGCCCCAAAATCTACGTGAAAACATAAAGTTTGAATGATAACAAGTTTGGACGTCCTCAAGTCCAATGCCACTCTGTGCCATAAGTTGCTCAATTACCTGAGATAAACATGCTAAAAGGGTCAACACAAAGGTTGAGTGAAATTCATAGGTTAATGATAAATAGTTGAATACAAGTCATCATAGACAGTGGGTTACGTTGTTATACACCCATAAGTGTAATAATTGCAATGAGTATAATTATTATGGAAAACAGTTTGAATACAAGTCATTATAAACAGGTTGCTCAATTACCTGAGATAAACATGCTGAAAGGGTCAACACAAAGGTTGAGTGAAATTCATAAGTTTACAGTTATAATAGTTGAGTACAAGTTCAACAGTGGGTTACGTTGTTACACACCCATAGTTTGTAATAATTGCATATACAATTATTATGGAAAACAGTATTATTGCCCTAAGCTCATGACATCAATACGTTAACATGGAAATCACCGTAGTGACATTGGTTGAGGAACAAATGTCCTCGTGGAAAGGTAACTTGCCAAGGTTACCCATTAAGTCAAATATAGTGCTATTGGTACCAGAAAGTATAGGTACACCAACGAGAGTCGTCACACCCCGATAGATCTATCCACAATATTCGCGTTCACTCGCAAGTGACTAATGCTTCATGATTAAGAAATATTGGTAGTGGAAGGTACTTAGGCAATAATAAATCAGGATAGCACATAGTTGGAAAAACACTTGCATTCATGGTTTAAGCATGTATCCCCCTCGCGGGTTTATAAAGTATTCAAAAGATTTAAAATGCGAGGCTATGAACTCTCCTTAATAGGGAAATCTGATTGATGGTAAAAGTATATCAGTTGAAAGTAACGGCCTTGTCACGCAACCTGGGTAACATGTCAAGTCTTAGTGTGATTGTTTATGTTTTCAAAACTTTATAAAGTTTAACATACATCTTACTTTGATTTATTAATTTATGGAAATATTGTATCACTGTTCGGGCTATCATAATTCAAAGGTCATGTAGTAAACGTTTGAGGAGCTAGGACACTTTAAATCGTAAATCCAGCAAACTCGTAAAAACGTATACCCAAATGAAACCCCTCACATGAAATTCCCTAGTAACGTGATACGATAAGATTTTAAGTTTCTTCAAAAGCTAGTCGATGATAAATTACGTTAATTATATAACGTAATTGTTTTATAATGCGTCGATCGATGATTAATAATGATAAATGTGTCGGGTTTTAATAAAATCAAGTCTTATAATATTAATATATATTTTTATAACTAATATAAAAATATTTCATTTTATACCTTTAAGAATGCAAAAATGGCAATATATACCCTTGGTTTATAAACTTTTACAAGTTTAGTCCTTTATATAAAAAGTATATATAATTTAAACCTTTAACTTTAGAACTTGGCAAAACAACCCCTCATAGTTATAACTTTAAGAAAATGGCAGAAATAACCCTTGTAGTTGTTATTTTTTTTAAATGTTACAATATATACCCTTGCATGGGATTCGATTTACAAAACAAGTCCAAAAAGCCATGCAAGCTTATTTTTGGATTCAAAAAGAGTTTTGCAGGTTATAGCTTATTAGAATAAGCAAAAATAAGAAGTTCTAACGTGCTCAAAGTTTATGAAAAGGGCTTATGATTGAAAAAAAATCAAAACGGGTACGTTTTAGGGTTTTAAAACAATTTGAATGGGTTTGATGTTCAAGGCTCTTAACAAAGAGTTCCTTCATGATCTAATAGAGTTTATGAACAACCTAAAACAGTAGCAAAGCTTATAGGACGAGTAGAAAAAGCTTACAACTTGAAATGGGTTGAATGGAGGTTTTTTAGTTTGTGTAGCTTGGAGACGAGTTCTATGGCTTCTTCCTTGGAATCCTTGGTTTTTAAACACACCTTGGGACTTCTATACTTTTTCTAGTGCAAGGCTAGAGCAAAGTTTTAAGGTGGAGAAGTGTTTTTGGAATGAATGAAAGTGTGTGTTTTGGTTTGACTATTTATAGGCAAGAACTAACTAGGTGCCCAAGTTATAGCTTGATGTGGTGGCTTAGTTATAGATTAGTGATTCATGACAGCTACTAGGGTGACTAAGGAAGGCTAGGGAGTGACTATTGTGAGCTATAGTGATAGCATAACAAGGTGGAAGGAGATGCAGAAGTTAGGGTGATGTCTAGGGATTTTGGAGACTTGGTGGCCAAGTTGGGTGACATGGTGGTGATGAAGGTGCTTGTAAGGTGCTGGAGTGATGGTGATGTGGTGGTGAGGTCATGGTGATGAAGGTGGTGGTGAGTCATGGAGGAGCTTGAGGTGTTTATTTAGTTTATACATGGCTGTTTTTAGACAGCCAACATCAGTCTCGATAATATGGGTGCCATTTACAAACCGTAATTCCGATCAACCTCAAACCAGTGAGCATGGTTAGATATTTGAGTCCTCTACAACTTTTAGTTTTATATATTCAGGGGTTACTATACAAAAATCTAGAGATAACAGACATTTACTACAGGTGTGCATAATTTGGGCACCTTTGCCATTTCGGCTATAACTAATTCATCCGACGTCAAATCAGGGTGATTCAATCGGCAAAATGATCACAAGACATAGGGCTACAACCTAGTGTTTTTACTTAATACCCAGAACCTACTGATTTTGCCCAGATCTTATATTTTTTTAACGGATCAGATTCTGAAAACTATGAACTAGTTTAAGGTGTAATGGGTTTGCTATGGTGTTATGATTTTGGTTTAGGGTTAGATGAATTAGGGTTTTAGGATTAGGGTTTAGAATGATTTAGGGATTAGTTTTAGGGTTTAGGAGTTGTGCATTAGGTGTTTGTACCTTGTGTTAAAGTGGTTGTAAGATATAAACATGATTTAGGAGGTAAAATGACCTAGTTTGTATTTCATGCACAATTGACTTGTACATTGAGCTTTAGAAGGTTGTACTAGGGTTTAGGAGGGAAAAGATATTCAAAAGTTTAGCATTGTAACAGTAACACCCCCCAAAATGGGTCGCAGCGGAATGTGTTTTCGGGAGCGTTACTTCATAGTACCATTGCACAAGTCATGATAGAATGACCACTAAACGTGTCGTTTGAAAATGATACATTGGATTTAATAAATTATTGTTACAAAAGCTCAATGGCTAAACTTGTTCATTCTTGAAAATGAAAATATTTTTCTACATGACAAATATCCCCAAAATGTGATGCACGTAAATCTTTATAGAAATGACTCCACAATGTAGACCACCAATGTATCCTTGTTTCTTGTACCTTATTAACCTGAGAAAAACATGCTTAAAACGGTCAACAAAACGTTGGTGAATTCATAGGTTTATATATGTATAAATCCGGACCACAAGATTTCCCCGTGATAAATATCATAAATGTCATTACGTTTCCCTAAGCTCATGACACTGAAGCTAGACATATATGAATACAATATAAATATTGCCTACATTGCCCATGATGATGTTCAACCCGAAACATCCCAAATTAGACATGCTACAATGTTCGTTCCCGTCTTGGTCCATGATTTCTATTGGTTCTTCCACAAAATTAAGTTTGTCATCGAGCTGAAGTTCTTTCATTGGAATAACGAGGGATTCGTCAGATAGGCATTTCTTTAAATTAGAAACGTGGAAGGTATTGTGGACATTACTGAGTTCTTCAGAAAGCTTAAGTTTGTATGCCACTGGGCTAATCATATCAAGGATTTTAAATGGTCCAATGTACCGAGGGTTAAACTTTCCTCGCTTTCCAAATCGGATGACACTTTTTCGAGGTGACACTTTTAACATAACGCGATCTCCAACTTGAAATTCTAATGGCTTTCGCCTTATACTGGTGTAATTTATTTGTCGGTCTCTTGCAGCTTGCAAGCGTTGTTGGATTTGTACTATCTTTTCAATGGTTTCATGGATTATTTTTGGTCCGGTTAGTTGGACATCTCCAACTTTAGACCAGTAAATAGGTGATCGGCACTTTCGACCATAAAGTGCCTCGAATGGTGTTGCCTTAATACTGGCATGGTAACTGTTAATGCAGGAAGATTCTACCAGTGGTAAGTGTCTCTTCCATCCTTTTCCAAAATCTATCGCGCAAGTACGTAGCATATCCTCGAGAGTTTGAATAGTCCTCTTGCTTTGTCTGTCAGCCTGCAGATGGTATGAATGTGGAATCACTTTGGTATGGGTCACAATTCCCTGATGACGGCTAAACTTGTCGGCGGATTGTCCTAGGATGTCTAACGATGCATCTTCGTCTTTTTGGCTTAAGATTTGGTATAAGATGATGTCAACTTTATAGTAATATGGCGTAAGGGTTTACTTGGTTATTATGATTATTAGTTTGGTTCCTCATGATAAATATGCATACAAAACTTGATAAAATTTATAGAATTGTTTCTTGACAATAAGTTTTTAGGGTGACTATTCTCAGCATGGCATGGTCCTTCCTAAATTATACATAGGTGATCAAGCCATGTATAATTGAGGATTAACGATGCGGTGCTTATTTTTGTCAAAATAGTGTTATAATTTCATAATATTTATAGGAGTGCCTTATATGAATAAGTATAGAATTTAAGTAAATTTGACAAAAAAAAATTCATAACACATTGATTTGATAGATAACTTGAAATTTATTAGCACAGTACAACGAGAATTCCTAAAGAAAATAGATCCTAAGATAGTTTCAACTTGAAGTTCACTAGGCAAGGCGAGAAGATTTTGTCTTTATGCATTGATATCGACTTCCATGTTGTTAGGGTCTTGATCGATTTCTCCTCCTCCTAAAGCATACATCAATCCACGCGCTTCAGTATCTCCAGCTTGGTTTCCATGGTTTCGATTCTTTAACTCTGGACAATCCCTCCTGTAGTGCCCTTGATTTCCACATTTATAGCAAGTAGTGATCTTTTGATTGTTAGTAGTAGCAGGACTCCTACAGTCTCGGGTCAAGTGGCCAACTCTCTTGCAGTTTATGCTTTTTACTGTATACTGGCCATTATGATGAAATTTGCATTTATTGCATAATGGAAGAGTCCCAGCATAGACTTTCTTATTGCTTGGCTTAGTATTCTGTGCTCTAAGCACCTTATGCTCTTTGTTTTGTTGACTCGAGCCTCCATTGTGGTTACCTTCCCCGTTACCTCTTGTTGCTAGCATTCCCTGCTACCTTCTTTTCCTATTGTTTAGTCTGGCTTATTGATTCTTGAGCCATACGGGTCTTAGTCTCACAGATGGCAATAGTCTTAATAGCATTAGCCACTCGCTGGGCTACAATCTGCTCAATTTCCTCAACGCTCATTCCTTGATTCACAGTTGTCATTGTTCTTTAAAATTAGAGGAGTGATAGAATTAGTTTAGTTATCTAAGTCGTGCTCCGAAGATGAAATGTTGTGAGATGATGTATGGTATGGGTGATCTAACAGGAGTCTTAGTGTCTCTAGGTGGTGAAAGCTTTTCGGGAGGTGCGAAGATAGACTCATCAAAGGGATAATCTAGTAGTGGTGTAGTTGACCTAACCGGTGATGAAGATCCTACTGATGAAGATGGAGATGATTGAATAGGTAATTCATCATTAGTAGCATTATATGCTTGCATAACTTTCATATACTGATCATCGTGGAAATGTGAGATAGCAAGCGAGGCCAAAAGATCTTTAGATAAATCTTCTGAAGGGTCAGAAGAGGTGTTTCCCAGTGAGGCTGGGAAATAGTCCGGTGAAGCCAGGATATAGTTAGGAGTGTGTGTAGAGGAAAAAGTATCCTCAACATTAGAATCAGATAGGATAATAATAGGATGGGGGGAATATATGACTATATAACAATCCAATGGAAATAACATAAGTTAATTATATATAATATAATATTAGTGTATTATCTGCCATGGAAATTTCTTACACATACTATTCTGGAAACTATAGTGGCACGGAGGACTTTCTTGGATAAAAAGAGTAGTTATAGTTTAGGTTTTACCCTTGTTCTCTATAACCATGAGCTCTGATACCAATCTGTAACACCCCTATTTTTACAAATATAGTAGCGGAAGCTAATCTAGGGTATTACTTCATGGATCAACAGACATAATCATAGAAAATGACTCATAAAGAGATGTTTTGGAAAATTTAGTTATCATTCAATATCATATCAGAGTTTTACAAAAGGAGGCCCTAAAATCTACATGAAAACATAAAGTTTGAATGATAACAAGTTTGGACGTCCTCAAGTCCAATACCACTCCGTGCCATAAGTTGCTCAATTACCTAAGATAAACATACTAAAAGGGTCAACACAAAGGATGAGTGAAATTCATAGGCTTATGATAAATAGTTAAATACAAGTCATCATAGACAGTGGGTTACGTTGTTATACACCCATAAGTGTAATAATTGCAATGAGTACAATTATTATGGAAAATAGTGTGTATATAAGTCATTATAAAAAGTAGGTTACGTTGTTACACCCATAATAGTAATAATTGCATGCATTTATAATTATTATGGAAAACAGTATTATTGCCCTAAGCTCATGACATCAATACGTTAACATGGGAATCACCATAGTGACATTGGTTAAGGAACAAATGTCCCCGTGGAAAGGTAACTTGCCAAGGTTACCCATTAAGTCAAATATAGTGCATTTGGCTACCCCATGAACGGGTATACCAACGGGAGTCGTCACCCCCAATAGATCTATCCACAATATTCGCATTCACTCGCAATGCAAGTATTTAATGATTCAGGATATGGAACTAGTGGCACTGGAAGGTACTTAGGCAATAACATATCTGGATAGCATACAGTGAAAAAATACTTGTATTCATGGTTTATAGCATGTATCCTCCGCGAGGGTTTATAAAATATTTCAAAGATTTAAAAGCGAGGCTATGAACTCACTAAGTCTTTGAAAAGTAATCACATTGTTATAAAATAAACAAGTATGTAAGAGAGTTTGTAAATAAGCATGTATCCCCCCTCCGACGCGGTTTTAATATAACCATTCAAGAGATGAAATGCGAGGCGATGAACTCACCTAACCAAAAAATCAATTGATGCAAAAGTTTATTCAAGTGAAGTAAGAGGCTTCGATATACAACCCGGGTTAAAATTCAATCTTAGTGTGATGGTTTATGGTTCAAAAACTTTACGGAGTTTCACAATACATATATGGATTAATTAATTTATGGAACATATTGTATCAACTGTTCGGCTATTATAATTCGGAAAGGGTCATGTAGTAAAACTTTGAGGAGCTAGGGCACTTAAATCGTAAACCCATCAGACTCGTCAAAACTTATACGCAAAAGAAAACACCCTCCACATAAATTCCCTATAACCGTGATACGATAAGATTTTAAGTTTTTTCAAAAGCATCCCGATGATAAGTTAGGATGACATTATATAACGTAATTGTTTTATAATCGTCGTTGATGATTAATAACGACAAATGTGTGCTGGTTTTAAATTTAACAAATCGATCCTATAATATTTATATAGTTTTTATAATTTGTATATAAAAATTATATTTTATATTTGTAAAGAGAACAAAAAGGAAAATATATACCCTTGGTTTAATTAACCTTGTACAAGTTTAAATCCTCTTATATAATAAGTATAAATAATTTAAAACCTTTAACTTTAGAATTTGCAAAAGAAGCTCCTTATAGTTATAACTTTAAGAAATTGGCAAAAATAACCCATGTATTGTTATTTTTTTTTAAATGTTTACAATATATACCCTTGCATGGATTCGATTTACAAAACAGTTTCACAAAGCCATGCAAGCTTATTTTTGATTCAAAAAAAGTTGTTGATGAGGTGTAAAGTGCTTAATAATAAGCAAAAATAAGAGTCTAAAACGTGCTCAAGTTTATGAAAAGGCTTTGTGATTAAAAAATTAAAACGGTACGTTTTAAAGGTTTAAAACATTTGAAATGGGTTGATGTTCAAGGCTCTTAACAATGTGTGATTCTACATGATCTAATAGAGTTTATGAACAACCTACAACATTGCAACTTAGGAAGAGTAGAAAAAGCTTACAACTTGAATGGGTCGAAAATAGATGTGAGAGTTGAGTGTGAGAGCGTTGTAGGCGAGTGGAGTAGCGCGTGCAGTTTCTTTGGCTGACTGTTGCGTCTTTGGAATCCTTATTCTAAACCCACCTTGGACTTCTAGACTTCTGCTAGTGCACAGGCTAGAGCAAAGTTTTTGTGAGTGGAGAAGGGTTTTTTGGAATGAATGAAAGTGTGTGGTTTTGGTTCAGGAACTATTAAGGCAAAGAACTAACTTAGTGCCCAAGTCTAGCTTGTATGGTGGCTTAGTTATAGATTAGTGATTCACATGGCACTACTTATGTGACTTATAGGAAGCAAAGAGTAAATATTATGAGCTATAGTAATAGTATAGCAAGGTGGAAAGAGATGGAGAAGTTAGGGTGATGACTAGGGGTTTTGGAGACTTGGTGGCCAAGTTGGGTGACAAGGTGGTAATGGAGGTGCTTATAAGGTGCTGGAGTGATGGTGATGTGGTGGTGAGGTCATGGTGATGAAGGTGGTGGTGAGTCATGGAGGAGCTTGAGGTGTTTATTTATTTTATACATGGCTGTTTTTGGACAACCAACATCAGTCCTAGTAATTTGGTTGCCATTTCCAAACCGTAATTCCAATCAACCTCAAACGAGTGAGAATGGTTAGATATTTTAGTCCTCTACAACTTTTAGTTTTACATATTTAGGGGTTACTATACAAAAATCTAGATATAACAACCATTTACTACAGGTGTGCAGAATTTGCGCACCTTTGCCATTTCGGCTATAACTAATTCATCCGACGTTAAATCAGGGTGATTCAATCGGAAAAATGATCACAAGACATAGGGCTACAACCTAGTATTTTTACCTAATACCCAGAACCTATTGATTTTTCCCAGATCTTATGTTTTATTAACGGATCAGATTCTGAAAACCATGAACTAGTTTAAGGTGTAATGGGTTTGCTATGGTTTTATGATTTTGGTTTAGGGTTAGATGAATTAAGGTTTTAAGATTAGGGTTTAGAATGATTTGGGGATTAGGTTTAGGGTTTAGGAGTTGTCCATTAGGTGTTTATACCTTGTGTTAAAGTTGTGGTAAGATATAAACATGATTTAGGAGGTAAAATGACCTAGTTTGTACTTCATGCACAATTGACTTATACATTGAGCTTTAGAAAGTTATACTAGGGTTTAGGATGGAAAAGATACTTGTTTTGACATGTAATTAGGGTCTTTGGAATAAACGTTAAAGTATAATGCTTGTTTTGGAATAACGTTGTAAATGGTACGTTAAATGGATAATGTACATGGTAAAAATGATATTTAAACATAGACTTGACATATTATGATGTTTACATAATGTAAACATAGTTGTAGTTGGCGTTGATTGTTGCGTGAGCTCGTTTACTTTAGTTATGTAAACTACGTTACATAATGGTATAAAGCAAAAAAATTCCCGTGAAAAAATAGTATTTAATATATTATAAATGGAAATTACAGTGATGAAAATTATGGGTTGTTGCATTATATATATATATATATATATATATATATATATATATATATATATAGATAGATATATATATATATATATATATATATATATATAATTCCTATTGATAAAATACTAAAATATGATCATGATTAATTGTATATTACTCGCCCTTGATGTATACATGGACTTTTGTACTGATAACAGCTAAAAGTGTATGAATTAAACTTGGTAACTACCTAATATAATACTTTAGTCTGCTAATAACATGGACTATTCTAGGCATAGCATCTCTAAAGTTTGCCATCTACATCGGTATCTCATCCTTATATATTATCAAAGTAACATGGCATGAATTTTGATAGGAAATTGGTATCTCATCCTTATATCTCAACCTTATATATTAAAGCATTCGAAAGCTTACTATATTCAACACTAAATTAAGACCAAAAACTTGGAGAAAACATGGCATAAACCCAGAGTAACCCCTACCCATATAAGTTGACTTGTTGGGCACCCATCCAAGAGAAAAAGCCTCATTTACAGCTAAGCACAATGACAAATTAGAATGATATAAAGTCCACATGCCATTTACTCAATTTCCTACAAATGATATATAAGTTTATTTTTCATTATACTCATAAAAATCATAGCGAATATGGTTGTTAAGGTTATTAATAAGAAACAAATCAATGAGAAAGATATCGAAAATACTATGATACCTTGATATTTATGTACTATGCATCCCTCGATGCTTTTTTATTCAACGTTTTTTAATCTCCATAGGTACCATTACAGAACATGTGACAATCTCTCCTGGTACCCCATACAATCACTTCAGCAACAACAATATCTCGGCGAAACACGATACCACGCAACTAACTCGTCTGTTCTCAAGAACATATGGATTTTGTCCAGCTAGATTTTGAAGCTTATTCTGCGCATAGAAAAAACATCCATATAATATGATTATTGGTTTATAAGAGTACAATAGACATTCCTATTTTGTACAGAATCCTTAAACTATATGTAGGTGTGTTTGGATATGCACTTAGAGAAATACCTAAATCAGCTGTAAAGGGTGTTTGGATATGCTCTTTAGCGCATTGTTGCATCTATTTATCCAAGAAACTGTAACATTTGATGTCCTCATCCTTTTCCACCTGTTTTGCAAAGAAACCGTGGTATATAATTGAAAATGAATCATTAAATCTGCTATTATTTTAACTAATCTTCCAAAACCATATATACATTATGTTGGTTAAAACGTTTTGAGAACAAACGTAAAAAAATCAGAAACAAAACCCTAACTTTTCATAAGTAGTTGACAAAAAATTATGGAAACCCCAATTCATTTTTAATGAACAAATAATTAAAACCCAATTCATTAAAAACCTTAAAGAAGATACGATGGCACTTACTATTGGTAGCCGACAATCCAAACACCCACCAAGTCTTAAACATTACATACCTCAAAAGTACTTGATATCTACATGCTACAAACATCATAGATACTATCACCAAGATGAAACACACCAATTAGACCCTCTTTGTTGTTCAATCCATATGAAAGAGCAGTAGCCATTGATTCATTGGTGATTCTCCGCACATAAAGACCGGAAAAAGGGTCTGAGTAACTGCAGAATTCTAAAAGATATCCATACATATCATTCTAATGCTATTTCTTAAACATATGGTTAAAATTCTTCAAGGACTTGATAATGATACTTTCTTAGGAACCCATCCCTCTTTTTTCTTCCACCCGGCTTGGTCCTGTTTTTGTTCCTCCTTCCTGTTCCATCCCCAATTACTCCATTTATCACATATTTCTAGTCAAATAAGAGGGTATTCGGATAACACATTTTGAAGTAGATTATCTAATTATTGAATTTAGAACTGTAAATGATAAGTAAGGTGGTAGTCTAAGTTTTCTTAGAAACAACGACAGTAAAAAAGCAACTTTCTTTTTTAAAATGGATCAAACTCAATTCCAAACATCCCCTATATTCTAGATTTTAGCCTAAAAAAGTATCAGCAAAAATTAGTGGATATGTAATGACACCTGAACCCATGTAATTAGCTAAAAGATTTGGCAAGTAGATACCAGTCCATGTTTCCACATTGTAAAATATATTAAGAAATATAAGAGGACAGTCGACCTCATCTACGTTCATGGGTTATGCTGCCTGGGGGTCTCGAAGATTTTGACTGGTTCTACACTTGTCTCCGCAAACTGCCATCAAGAAACTGTGGTCCCTTTTTTCCTCCTGATATAATTTTAAATAAGAAAATATTAATTCAGCGTATGAAGCAACTCTAAGAACATGACACTTTCTAAATAAGCTTACCCAAGCACAATTCTAAATCCTTATTGTGAAACTGAGTTTCCAGGTTCCAACCATATACTTAATTTTAAAACTTAATATGTATCACGGTATGAGGTTTTCCATTGTCATCCTTCTCAGCTTATTTGTCCCAACAAAAGCAAATGACACTCTTTAAATAAGCTTACTCACATACAATTCAAATCCTTACTATAGAAATGAGTTGCCAGGTTCCAACAATATACTCAAGTTTTAAATGTATCACTGTTTGAAGTTTTCCGTTATCACAACTAAAAATATTAGGAAAGAAAAGAGGAGACCTAACCTCATCTACCCGCATGGGTTATGCTGCTTAGGGGTCTTGACGGGTTCGACACTTGCCTCCGCAAATAGCCAACCTGCCATCAAACCAGAAACTCAATACACAAACATCATCATATCAATCCAGACACAAAAAAACCTTTACATTTTCAGTTTTCGATACCGAAAGCATTACTTTTCAATACTTTGAGCATCTAAAACTTCTAAAACCAATGAACCTGCGACGCCATTATTATAAAATCGGTTTTCTAACATATAGTGCTATGAATAAACTATATTGTTGATCAACTCGATGTTGAAAAACTCGTCTCGACTCTAACAATAAAAAATCAACTTCTCATCATGTCCACTAACACAAATTAAGCAAGAATTAAAAAAGGTGGTTTTATTACTTGATATTCATCATGACAATCTTGATAAACCCTAATTCGAGTTATGACCGAGTTCACCACCACGCTTGTAACATTAAACAATACAAACTTTTTACAAAAAAAAATCATCAAGAAAACAATCACATATATTTTCATACCTGGCATATCCGTTCAAGATTTCACCCTAAAATACAACTGTATCAACGGCTAAAAGAAAATCAAGAATATCAAAATCAAAATTTTTCACACCCATTATCCCTAATTCAAAATTAATCATATTCCCAAATTAAAATATAAGAATAAAAATGAATTACCTCAATAAAGCTAGTAATTTTGAAATCTTTGTTTAGAACCAATCAACCTAAAACAAGCACAACACTAAGATCTTAGAAAAATCCAACGGGTTTGAACTCACAAAATTAAACACTCATTAAAAATTGAAAAGAAATACATTATGAATACAAAAATCGTATCTTGTGGTCGGAGGAAGTCGTTGGTGGGTGTTTTTAGTCGTGTCTGAATGTGTGTGAGAGAAGGGGTTGTTGTTGTGGGAGAAAAAAGGGGGTGGAGGAGGTGTCGTGTGGGTTGTATTATTTGTGTATGTGTTTGTAGGGCGGTGGAAGTACAGAAACAACTGAAGAAGAATAATCTACGTGTGTGGGTTACGTGTGTGTGGAACCCACCTGTCACTAACCTAGTTTAGTTTAATAAAGAAGCTGATTAAAATAACATTTTTTATAATATTAAAAACTTTACTGTTGATTTTGAGTGTAGAGAGAAGTCAACATTTAGAACAGAGATAAATTTTGTATATGTGTCTTTCTACAATTCCCCCAAAAATAAATATTATCCACCGGTTGTAAGGAATTCGAGTGGTAGTACATTTTGATATTTACTTTTTATTGCATAATCAATTTGTCACATTACAACTCTGACACTACATTGGATATTGTCATGGACGGACATACATACATTGGTGTCAGGTGCGACAAGCACTACACCTGATTTTTGATTACAAAGTGCAATCAAATAGGGCTGAGCATCGAATACTGATTTTGGAAAAAACATAAATCAAAAATCGAATAGAAGTGAACCTAAAATCGAACCAAAGTAAACTGAACAAAACCGAACTGAATAGATAGTTTAGGCATAATTTTCTTGGTTTTAACCCGGACCGAGCAGAACCGAAACCGTAAACCATAAATATACAAAACCGAAAACAAAACCAAAAATAGTTGGTTTGGTTTTGGTCGGTTCGACTCGACTCGGTTTGTCGGTTCGGTTCTGGTTTCGGTTGGTTATGCTCAGCCCTACAACCAAAGGGTTTGTGTCCCAATGGTACTTTTTGTTGTGTGAGAAACTCCTCAACCAAATGATTGTAAGTTCATGTCTTATTTAGGATACATAGGGTTAGATTTGTTGTAATCATATTGTGAAATAATGAGTTATTGTTCTAAGAAAAAAAAAGTTACAAAGTGCAAAAAATGTTCTAAAAATTGTAAAATTTTTGTATGGACAACCTCTGATGATAATCTGATTTATACACTTATTAAACATGTTTGCCTGTTATTTTTAAAAGGCTTGAATTTTTAACTTATAATCATTTATGCATACTGTACAAGCCATAGAAACATAATTAAAACTTGTTAATTAAAACATAATTAATACATAATTAATACTCCTATCATAACACCCTATTACATAAAGATTTATAAATAAAAATAATTAATACGTAATTAATAAATGATTAATACAACTCATTACTTAATAATACAATCATATATTCACATTGTACAATAATTAAAAGCATATATTTTACAAAATCGTACATATAATGTCTCCCTAAAATGGTGGTGCATGTAGTTTTGAAAATCAGACCGGATCAACGGGTTTAACCGGGAACCGGAGTCACCATCGGTCCGGTTAGCTAATAAAAGTTGTTGATAAAATATAATGTATAAAAACATTAATAATATTTTTTCACATCTTTACGTTTTGATAATCACAAAATATAAAAACGTTCAACGTAAAATTAAACGTAAACAAGTATTTAGTAGTAAATTCTCATTTCAACAATTATATCACTTAAAGGTATGAATAAATAAATGCTTAATACATTTTATGATCAAATGAAATTTTTATTCAACCTCAAACTTTTATAAAATGTTGTAAACATTTTTATAAACTTACAAAACACTTTCTACATTTAAAAGAAATGTTTTATTAAAAATTAACATTTTGAATTTTAAATTTTCGAACCTAAAACGGCCAGAAAAGGTCTAGTAAACACCTCCCCTGAATAGGACAAAATAGAGGAGCGTCTGAAAGGGGCGACCCCCTTAAATACATGGGCGGCCCCCTTAATTTTAAGGGGGCCGGCCATGGACTCCGCTCCTCTTTCGTGTCCTATAAATACTGGACTATTCCCCAACATTTTTCTCACCTTTTGCACTCATTCTTTCTGCTCTAAACAGTCCATATATCCTCTCTAAAATCTTTTGATCATTTAATCATAAAGCTTTGTTTCCAAGTGATCCAAGCTTAATTCCTCAAGTGCAAGAGAAGATTACTTTCATCATCAATTGAAGAAGTATTACACTTTGGTGTGCATAGCAATCTTGTTGCATTCATATCATATATTTGTAAATCAATTGTATATCTTGTAGTTGTGTGTAATAGTTAGATCTTGACGATCTTTGTAAGTATAGTTAGATCGTGGTGATCTTAATAAGTAGTGTTAGATAGTTGTGATACAAGTAGTGTGGGGAAGTGAAGTTGTGAAGTTGTGATGTGATAGATTGGTTCTAGGTAAAGATTAGAACTCGACATTTAGCTTTGTGTCGTAAATCCGTGTAAGCAACGTCGTGTATGGTTTTTTCCGCCATAAGGGAGTTTGTTGACATAGTGAATAAAACTCTCGAGTTTGGTGCTCGAGGAGTGGAGTAGGGCGAAGAGGTGCTTCGTTACCGAACCACAATAAATCCTTGCGTTGTGGTTTGATTGTTCTTACTCTTATCTATTGTCTTACTTTATTATTTCATATACTTATATTGTTCATATTGTGCAAGTGTTGAATTCACATAAAATCGAATCTAGAATTTTACAAACATACATAAACCTTAAATTTAAAAAGCGGTAAACTATTCAACCCCCCTTCTAGTTTTCCACAATTGGTATCAAAGCATCGCTAAACAAGATTTTTTAAATAAATTATATTTTAAAACTTGAATCGATCTATAGAATCGGAAAAATATTTAGAAGGGCAATCTATGCAAAGACCACCACTATTTGAAAGTGATGGATTTATTTATTGGAAAAATAGATTCGAAACTTATGTGAAGTCAAAAGATCTAGATCTTTGGCATGTTATTACCGATGGTGATTTTCCTCCTATTCAATTTAATCCCGAAACTAAAAAGGATGAAATTGTATCTTTTCATAAACAAAATGATGATCTTAAAAAGAAACTTGCTAAAAATAATGAAGCCAAAATGGTAATATATAATGCTTTACCACGTAAAGAATATGAAAGAATTTTTATGTGTCAAACCGCAAAGGAAATTTGGGATACTTTGTTAATCACTCATCAAGGTAATAATCAAGTCAAAGCAAATAAAATAGATCTTCTTGTTCAACAATATGAACAATTCATGATTCCGGAAGAGGAATCAATAGATAATGCTTTTGCTAAATTTAACACTATTATTACTAGTCTAAAAGCACTTGATGAAGGTTTTTCTAGCAAGAATTGTGTTAGGAAATTTCTTAGGGCATTGCATCCTAAATGGCGCGCAAAAGTCACGGCAATTGAAGAATCAAAGAATCTAACAACTCTTTCACTTGACGAACTTATTGGAAATTTAAAAGTCTATGAAGAAGTAATCAAGAAAGACTCTGAAACCGTCAAAAGCAAAAGAGAACAAAGTAGATCTATTGCCTTAAAAGCTAGAAAGGAATCTAGTGATGAAGATAGTTCAACCTCCGATAGTGAAGATGAAGAATACGCCATGGCCGTAAGAAACTTCAAGAAATTCTTCAAAAGACAAGGACGATTCGTAAGGCAACCATATGAAGAAAAAAAATCATCCGAAAGAAATAAAGATGATAAAAATAGGAAAAACGAAAGAAAATGTTTCAAGTGTGGAGATCCAAATCATCTCATCGGAGAATGTCCGAAACAATTAAAATATCAAAATCAAAGGGCGTTCGTCGGAGGATCTTAGAGTAATAGCGACGATGATGAAAAGAAAAAGACAAATGACAAAAAGTGTCTTATGGTTAAAGCTTCAAATGAGGTACTTTCCGAAACCGAATACTTTAGTGATGACCAATCATTACTAGACGAAAATGACTTAGTTAGTTAATATAGTAAACTATGCAAATTAGGACTAAAAGTCATGGCTAAAAATTAAACTCTAAAACAAGCTAAAAATAGAATTAGAAAATAAAGTACTAGAACTAAAAGATAAATTATCTAGGTTAGAAAAAGGAAAGGAAGTAATTGAAGAATGTAAATTATGTTAAGAACATAAGCTTGAAAATGAGAACCTTAGAAATGAAATATCTAGGCTAAATCAATTTAATAATAGTAGTCACTCACTGAAAAAAATAATAAGTTCTCAAAAGACTTTCAGAGATAAATCCGGATTAGGTTTTAATTTTACCAAAGGATCACCCAGTGAAACCAAATAAATAAAGTTTGTAAAAGCTCAAGAAGTCGAGTCAAAAGAAAAATTGATAGAATCAAACCCAAAATTTATACTTATAAATAATACTAAAATTCCTATTGCAAGTAATGATGAGGTAAAACGTTTTTACAAACCCTCCTTAAAACCCGGAGTCGGATTTACTAAACCCACAATGATGTCTAAAACTCCACCTCCGAGAATGACTAATAATCCTCGTCCTCGGTCTAAAACACCTCAACCTAGGAGAGACCAAGGTAGACAAAACTATCCTAATCACTTAATAAATCATTCACATCCACTTAGTTTCACTTAATGTGGAAGTTGTTCACCATGTATGTGCCAAAACCAAATGCAAAACATATGCGGAAATAATAACTTCGGATACATGAAACGTAGGGGACCAAATGGCTAAGCTATCACAATCATTGAAGTGGTGTGTTCTCTATAAACATTCTTTGTCTACGGACTAAAGAATTCATGAGAATGTTCCCATGAACTCTTATCATTTACATTGTGAATGTGAAGACATTAACGAAGGTTATTCGAAAGTCTAAGGTACGTCTCACTCTTCATATTCGTAGAATATAGATTATAAGTAAATGTCTATGTGTTACTATGATGATGTAGTATAATTAGTTTTTAAAAATAATAGTGTAGTCTCTAGAAATACCATTTGTTGGTTTTCTAGCTTTGAAGAGATTAGTTCTCTATGAACTATTCTTTCGTATAGATTATAATCATTTGTCTACAAAATAGAAATCTTCTATGACCACATAGTAAACTCACGAAGATGAAAAAGAGCAAGCTAGTGGTTGACAATTAACATAGAAGTAGGATTAGTCGTGCAATGATCATAGACACACTATGGATGAAACAAACTCCCTTCGACCCCAACGATTGTCTCGGATCCATGTCAACCATCATCCACGTCTATCGAAATCAACTTGTTGATATTCTCAACTACGTCTTGCTATTTCATTATTTTCACTATCCATTCTTGTCTCATCTCAAATCGAATCAATTAATTTTCTTTTCAAAGAAATTAATTCCTCCTCCTTGCAAGAAAACTCATCTCTAAATCACCTCTCAAATTGACGTCTTGATTATCTCGTCCGAAATAGTCAAAGAAAATTTTTAATTAAACAAAGGGTTAATTAAAAATTGTCAATATTCATTCTCACAAAAACTGGCCAAAAATCGAAGAATTTTTTTTTCAGAGGGCGGCCCCCTTAAAATTAAGGGGACCGGCTGTGTAAATTGGGCGGCCCCCTTAATTAATTAAGGGGACCGGCTACTGAGAAAAATCCAAACAACCCTATGCTATCAAACACATCACTCTCTCTTTTCTCGCTCACTTCCAAATGATCTATTCTTTCGTCAAGGAAAAGTTAGATTCAATACTCCTCAAAGTAGGTTTGACAACTTAATTATTTCATCCGAAATATTCAAGTATCTTTAACATAAAATCGCAAACGTTAAAGGTCATATCCGAAAATTCATATTCAAGCCTTTTAACAACATATGTTAAAACGCTTTTCCAAAAGCTAAAAGCTAACATCAACCATCGTGTGACAAAGATCTTACAAGTTTCTACATAAGTGATTTGTAGCTTCTCTTATATACACATCCTAAGACTAAGTACTTTCACTTCCGTTAGTATCTTCATCTCCTTAAGAATTTCATAATGTTTTATCACCATGAGGATCAAACTTGCCCATCGATCTTAGGATAGAAAGCTAATCAAAATCTACCAAAAAGTTCGTAAACATGTCATTATCTATTTAATGGTCTTGTTAGTATTAAATATATTTCGATTAATCTTGACAAATTAATTATTTGATCCGAAATATTTAAGTATCTTTAATTAGCGAAATGCAAATTAAAGTGTCACTCTTCATTTATGTCAAACTCGTTTCACAAAAACCTTAATCATGCCTCTATTATTAAATAGATGGTTAATATTTTCCGTCCACCTTTTCCACTACTACCTTTAAGATAACCTCATACCTCATCGTGCGATTGTTCTATGAACATTCTCAGTACTCAAGAAAAGCTACATAACTTCGTGAATGAAGTTCGTTGGATGCTAACCATCATTCGTCTTGACATTGTCAAGCTCATCGCTTACGTCTTTATTCTTCATTTTTTTCCTTTTATATCAAAATTTATGTCCGGATGAGCACGAATTAAAAAAAGGGAAGGGAAAATACTCTCAAGAACTCACATTGGTGATTCTTATGCACCTAAAATCACATCAAAATCCTTCACCATAACCCTTAAAATCATCCAAAATACGCTAGGGGCAATCACTAACAAGTCAATCGACAACATCTATTATGATAAAAATGCCGAAAGCAACCGCCGTCGATATATATCTCACTAAATCATACATCCCTAATGTATCTTAAATTCTCGTCTTCTCTCCCACTCTCGCCCAATCTATTTTCTCTAAGTTCTTCTCACAACTAGGAGTACATGAAAATCTATTTTAATACATTGTTGAGATATGCTAAAAACATTTTTTCATGCATAAAATCTCTAACTTGTTGTCAACGTAAGTAGTCTAATATATATTTTTTTTACACTCTTGATTGAATCAAGGAGTACTTAAACTATTTCTTAGGTTTTACATTTATTAGAGTCGATATAATTCTTACTCCACATTTGTTTCATTTAGGCACTCACTAGGATTTCAACATAAATCTCATTTGATGATATTGAAACCTATTTTCCAATTAACATATCTTTCTATTATACTACACCTAATAGATTGTCTTCATATTGATGTGTTCCTTTAATTACTCTCTTGGATGATCCTCAATTACAAATATAAATAATTGATTGCTACTTGCTATATGAAATGATTTTGTTTTTAGTATAAACTAGGCCTTTGCATGCTCACTTAGTAAAAGCCATAATTTTACAACAACACTAATTAAACTTGTGAAAATTCTTATGTGTTGCTCATCTTAGGTCTTAGTATTATTTCACACATGTTTGTTTGCCAAACATTATGTGAAATAGTTCTAATTTATACTTGTTCAAACTAGGTATTTGCATGATTACTTGCTAAATGCTATTGTCATAGAAAGTTGAACTTGCTTCAAAATTGATCTCCAAAACAAGACCTTTCTTAAAGATTTCTGAACAAAACCCCATTTTTGGTCGTCTGAATTTTTTTCCAGATGGGTGGCCCCCTTAATTCATAAAGGCGGCCCCCTTATATTTAAGGGGACCACCCTCTGATTCACAGATTTTTCACTATTTTCTTTCCCCTCTTCTACCTAGCCACACCTACTGTTTCCCAAAATTCCTAAACATCTCTTGGACTTGTTATTTTAATAATGTTCATCCACCTTAAATTGCACCTTTCTCCAATTATAAATACATTCTCATCCTTACCATCATCACCACAATCATTTTCACTAATGAAATCTCCTAACAAACCTAAATCCAAATCCTTAAGAGTAGCAAAGATAAGT